>JAVJIF010034331.1:0-176251 GCA_038442645.1 Agave tequilana | reverse complement strand
GGATGCCTCTGATTTGTGTTCTGGCAGAGGAGTTAGTCGACTTGGCTCATTTGATTAGTCGACTATATTTCCCCTAGTCGACTTGTATATAGCCTTAGTCGACTAATATGACTCTGTCGGCTGTGTATGGTTATTTGATGGATTGTGGACTTCACTCATGGATTATGTAATAATTTTGATGGATGAATGTGACTTCAAGAGATGAATATGGTAGTAATGACTTGATCTAATAGAACTTAGGTGCATGTACATGTTATATTGCCGAGTGTTGGGATACTATGATTAATCTTAATAGGAGTGGATTGTGAAGACTTGGGAATCAGAGTTGTAGTTAGAGTGAGAGGACTAGTATTGATTATTGATATATGTTGGAATAACGATTATTATTCAATTGCTTGATTTGTATTAATACTTGTGGAGCATGTACTATTGGAATCATGAGTTGGTTGTGTTGACTTTGGATTGACCTGGGACTTATGTTATTTACATTGTGTGATGATCAGTAGTTAGAAATAAACTTTATTAGTGAGTATTTGAGGACATATCAGATATGACAGGATTAGTTGAGTTGTGATTTAGATTGATCTTGAGGTAGAGGTTATCCAGAATATATGTTCCTTATATTGGAGCCTGACTTGTCTTGAGATGAGATTGACGTTGTTGGCATTTGAGATTCATTAATGATATGTGTTGATGTTAAGTATCAGTAGTAGCTATTCTATATTACAGTTGATCGAGGACATATTGGATGTCCCTCTTACCTTACTAAAAGATAATGACGATTGGATTGGTACATGAACTTATTCAAAGTTGGACTGAACTTGTGTTATAGATGATATTGGATTTACATTCTTTATGATAAACCTGATATGCATTAAGATATTGGTATATTTCATGTAGAGGACTTTTCAGACTTGATATTCTTTTATTGGTGATGACTCATTCAGATATTGATATGGACTTATTATGATGTTAGAGACTGGTTACTCAGTGTTATGGATGGAATTATTGTGAGAATGAATTTAGCGATATCGGTGATTTTTATATATATTCAGAGTTTGATAGCTTTTACTATTTGATCTCTGTTATCGGTGACTTGAGGATCAGTGTCTAGACTGTTACTGTTATTTATGTTCAGGTTATTGGGAGTTACTGGGAATGATTGTTTGACCGTAACCCCGGTACAGTTTTATTATTCATCGTATACACGGTTACTGTTACTGTTACTGTTACTGATATTGTTCACTGTGTATACGATTACTGATTTACTGTTACTGTACTGTTATTGTTACTATCACCATATCGTCCCAGTGTTCTAGATAATATGGACATTGACTGATTTGACTGAATTGATTAAATAATGAAGTAATAGAACAACTTACACTGGGATTGGGGAAATTGATGGAGGAGACAGCGTCTATTTTGGTGGACCTAGGATCAGGTTGCGCAGCCGACTGAGGGTTCCACTGCAGGTTTCTGGGGATGACTGACATCCCATCTGTTACTGTTACTGTTCCACTGTTTTCACAGTGAGATTACTGTTACTGTTATTGTACCTAGCGGTACGACCTGATTCAGCGCCAGGAAACTGAGGCCATGGTCCCCGGTATGTACGGGACCCACCTAAAGCATGGATAATGTCTCCAACCAATCAGTTTCAATAACCTAGGACTCTGATTGACACGTGTAGTAGGCGTAGTATGGGATGCGCCTAGGACAGGTGGCAATTGGTGTTCGCTGACATATTAATAATAAACTGTTATTGTATTGTGACTGACCACAATCACCTGACTGTACATTTATATCACTGTGATAGACATATAACCATAATCAAGACCGGATTGTATACCACCTAGTGTCATGTGATAGATTCACGCCTTGACTTTATTACATATTTACAGTTTGTGTCAGTTGTATTTCTACATGTATTCATGTTGTTATCATATGAGTTACTGTTCAGTTAGTTATTTTGTTATTTAGTCTGCAGTTGTTCCTATTGTTATTTATGCACTATTTCTCTGCACGAGTTCTTTCCCCTTTACACACACTCACCATGGTCGCGTTCGGACGACCCTGAATTTGCACGTCCAGATATTGGACGGTTGTTTCCTTGTGCGCAGGTGTTCGTTGAGGCCGTATGCTTCGCGAATAGCTGGAGCTTCTTCTTATTCTTTCTGGTACTCTTATTTTTTTAGCTTTCATATTATTTCCTGATTCTTGTCATATCAGCTCAGTTCTTATTCCAGTCATTATTCTAGTTCTTGATTCATATGATATCATGCGTGTTGCTTATTGATCGCGTAAAAAGCAAGTATTAAATAAGAGAAGGAAGTGTGGGCTGATGTACTGCTTTTGCGATTCTTCCGTAGTAGCGAGTGGCTATACGGGTCGTATCCACAAGGAGGGAGAGCGATAGAAGCTTGATGCGGCTTTCAAAGTTCAAGAAGAAAGAAAGTTCTTGTTTCCAAATAAAGAATTTGAAAAGTGAAAACAAGTATTTTTAGAAATTGTTGGAAAACGTTTTGTTGGTTTGTAAAAGTGATTTTTTTTTCTTAGTTGTAAAAATGCATGGCTAACTTTCTACTAAGTGCTTCCACTAATTTCTAACTTTGAAGATAGCCTCACGATGGATCATAGGCAAACAAGACACTTGTGCATTGAACTAATCACGTGAAAATCGAGTGAGAGTTCATCCTATAACTTAGCCTTACACGGCAAAAACTCGGACATTCCCATATCAAGATCCGTTAGAAGGCGAGAATAAGGGAAGACTCGAGTGCACTATCGGTATCGGCAAAGTTTAAAGGAAAAGAGTCTAACAAGTAAAACACAACTCATAGATCATCAAAACGAATTAAGTATGAATATAAGAAAATAGATACTTGTAGATAAATTAGAATTAGAACCCTCGTCTTAATGCCATAGCTCTCATTTTGCCAAGGCTTTGTTGGCACTATTGACTCATACGGGTTATCAAACAAGTGTTAGAAATTAGTGGGTTAGTAGTTAGTTAGCCATGCTATGAAAAAGTTAGTTAGCCATCAATAAAGAAGCAACAAAGTAAAAGGGGTAAAAGGGAAAGGGGGAGTTACACTACAACAGGAAATAAAAGTAAATGCAAAGACAAGTAAATGAAAGAAGGAAGAGAGTAGTACTTGTATTATCTTGTCACCCTTCAATACAACACTTTACACACTCTCTCTCTTTCTCTTTAATGGCTAAGACCTAAACTAGAAGAAGAACTACAACACAACAAACTAAAGACAAGACTACAACTTTTGCCTAAACTCCAATCTGCTTGCATTCGGGACCCCAGGGGGGCTATTATAGAGACTCTAGGAGAAAGGGGGCCACGTGCACTGCACGTGGCCCAAAAACTGCGCCCGCGCGCCAACTTGCCGCGGAATCGCGGCAAATGCCGCGATTCCGCGGCAAAGTCAGGGCGGCGCGCGCCCATTTTTGGGTAGCGTGTCGCCCATACTGTCCTCTGGTCGTCTGGGTTCCGGATTTGCGATTTGACCCCCTGTACTGACCAGATCTTCACTCTAAAGTCAATGGCTAGTTGGTAGGCTTTTAATCACCAATTAAATGGTGATTTTGGTCTTCTCTTCCTTTGCACACCATGGACCTAGAGTCAAGCAAGCAAGGTTTATTAGCAGAATTTTTATCAAATAAATATGAGAATGTGATGAAATTATGCAAAATTAGAGACTAATCACACCCCCACACTTATCTTTTTGCTCGTCCCGAGCAAAACAAAAATGAGACGATTATTATACCACTTTCGTAGGTAACGCGATTGCACTGAGCATGTGCAACAAGCCTTTAAAACCTCTAGGTTTCCCCTAGAGGAGGAGTGTTGTCTCCTGAGGGTTTTCAGCGGATTGCACCCCAAAATCCAATAAGGAAAAGAAATTAGTTGTTAGAAATTTTATATATACATATATTCATGAAAAAGAACTTTCAATTATCTAAGTAAAAATTACCGAATGATGTAAGAATTAGGTTTAACCCTCGTAAGTCCTCTTAATATTTTAGCCTTCATAAAAGAAGAAATTATGGTTTTCTTTTAAATTTAGAAAGGATCTTGTACTTCTAACTCATTCTTTTATTTTGCTTTAGATAGATATGCATACCGTGGCAGTGTGATGTGCTTGGGATTTTTCAATATACTTTGAATATTATTTTATTAATATTTACTTATTATTTCTGGTTCCATTAGGCTTTCTACTTCACTCATGTAGCACACATCGAACCGATGACTCCCAAACCAGATGGTCTTAGGGCACCAGTGGAAAAACACCCTTCAGGTTAAATATGCGAGTGGAGTAGGCCACGAAATCAAGATTTATTATAATTTTTTTTTGGCGTGAGTAATTATACTTCTTGAGGCACAATTATCCAGCTTGTTCTTTTTCTTTTTTTTTTTGGCATGAATAATCATGCTTCTTGAGGCACAATTATCAGCTCTTTTTTTTTTTTTTCAAGAGTTGTGTCTCTAAATCCCAAGCATGTGTGTGTGAATTATGCTCTTCTACTAGGCTAAATAAAAGATATAAGTTATTTTCCTTATCCCTCCTATCTTTTTAGTCAAACCATTCTTTCTTTTTTACTTAGGCAAAAATAAGATTTTATTACTAAGGTTCCCGTAATTCCTACAGTCTTTTGGTATTTTTATAAAGAGATGAAATTTCTTTTCAATCTGTATATTTTTTTTATTTTTATTATTATTTTTTTTTTGAAAGAGTAAAAGGAAAAAGGAATGTTAGCACCCCCCACACCTATCTAATGCATTGTCCTCAATGAATGTAGATGAAAAAATGCAAATACAATAAATAGGGGGAAGGATGATATTACCGTCTTTGTGGACTCGGTTTGGCAAGTACGAAGAGGCTAAAGAAATGGCAAAAAGAATGTACACGGGGTAAGCATATAAACATTTTTTTTTGTTTTTTTTTTGTTTTTTGTTTTTTTTTGTTTTTTTTTTCATTTTTTTAAATAGTTGTTGTGGTTAGGTGTATGATGGGACAAAAAGAGTCAGCACACTATCGTCTGGGATCATCGCTCTGTGGTCAAGAAGGGCTTCAGTCTTTGCCCATTCACTTTGAACTCCGGTTATTTTTAGGGTCGGCAATAAGCACAGCACCGTGTGGGAAAACTGTGCGCACAATGAACGGTCCTGACCATGAGTTTTTAGCATTCCCGCGAAAATATGAAGCCTAGAGTTGTATAGCAGAACCCTATCTCCCGTGCAAAGGTTTCCGGGTTATGATTTGGTCATGAAAAAGTTTTGTTCTGCTCTTGGTGATTCGTGCATTCTCATAAGCTTCATTCCGTATCTCTTCTAATTCAGAAATCTGCAGTTCCTAAGATCACCGGCCTTGGTCAGGTCAAGTTGAGTTGCTTAATTGCCCAGAGGGCCCGGTGTTCTAATTCTACTGGCAGATGACAGGCTTTTCCAAATACGAGTCTGTAAGGAGACATCCCCAGAACTGTCTTAAATGCGGTGCGGTAAGCCACAATGCATCATTGAGCTTAACCGACCAATCCTTTCTGTTCTGACCACAGTCTTTTCCAGAATGAGCTTGATCTATCGGTTTATGACTTCGACCTGCCCATTTGTCTGGGGATGATACGGGGTTGATAACTGTGATTGATGGAATATTTTCGCATTAGAGCTTCAAAAAACTCTATTGCAAATGTGATCCGTTATCACTAATTATCGCTCTCGGGTGCCAAACCGGGAGAAGATGTTTTCTTTGAGAAATTTGACAACCACTTTGTTGTCATTTGTCTTGGTTGGCACGGCTTCTACCACTTAGAGACATAATCTACAGCAACCAAATGATGAATTGGTTGCCGAAGGAGTTGGGGAATGGCCCCATGAAATCGATACCCCAACATCAAAATTTCAACCTCAAGGATCGGGTTTAGGGCATCATGTCTCTTCTAGAAATTTCCCGATTTTCTGACACAATTTGCACATGACTTGCAAAAATGATATGAATCCTTAAACAAAGTGGGCCAGTAGAACCCACTTTGTAGAACTTCTCTGCAGTCTTGCGGGGACCAAAGTGTCCTCCGCATGCAAGGTCATGGCAAAAGCTGAGCACACTCCTCTGTTCCTCCTCGGGTATGCATCGTCTAATTATTTGGTCTGGACAATACTTAAAAAGATACGGTTCTTCCCAGAAGAAATACCGTATTGGGCAAAGAAGCGGTATTGGTCTTGCTTTGTCCAGTCAGCGGGTAATTGTCCTGTGGCCAGGTAATTAACGATGTCAGCATACCAGGGTTCCTTAAGAATGACTAGGATGTGCTCATCAGGGAACCTCATTGATCGGAACTCGGATGGTTGGTGCATTCGGAATTCCGAGAGATGATCAGCGACCACATTTTCTATACCTCTTTTATCCCTGATTTCTAAGTCAAATTCTTGAAGCAAAGGATCCACCGAATCAGTCGGGCTTTTGCTTCTTCTTGGTCATGAGGTATTTAAGCCGAGTGATCTGTAAAAATCACTGTTTTCGAACCTAACAAGTAGGGCCGGAACTTTTCTAACGCAAAGACAACGGCCAAGATATCCTTCTCAGTCGTTGTATAGTTCTGTTGAGCATCATTTAAGGTCCTACTCGAATAGTAGATCACGTGCTGCCTATTATTGATTCGCTGTCCTAGAACAGCGCCAATAGCAAAGTCAGATGCATCACACATGATCTCAAATGGATGGGCCCAATCAGGGCAGAAATGATAGGTGCAGAAATCAGTTCTTGCTTAAGCTTCCCCCATGACTTGAACTTTCCTCATTGAAGTCAAAGGGCACGTCCTTAGCGAGCAGGTTAGTAAAGAGCCTAGCAATTTTGCTAAAGTCCTTAATGAACCGTCGGTAGAACCAGCATGGCCCTAAAAAGGATCTAATATCCTTGATGCTTGGGGGGTGGAAGCTTAGAAATCACTTCTCTACCTTAGCCTTATCTACTTCTATGCCTCTCCGTGAAATCTCATGGCCCAGGACAATCCCTGTTTCACCATAAAGTGACATTTTTCCCAGTTTAGAGTTAGGTTCTTCTCAATGCATCTTTGTAGCACTAACTCTAAGTGATGAAGACATTGATCAAATGAATCTCCATAGATGGAGAAGTCATCCATGAAAATCTCAAGAAAACGTTCCACCATATCAGAGAACAAACTAAGCATGCACCGTTGGAACGTTGCAGGAGCATTGCACAATCCAAAGGCATGCGCCTATAAGCAAAGGTTCCGAACGGGCAGAGTGAACGTTGTCTTTTCCTGGTCTTCTGCAGCAATGGGGATTTGATTGTATCCCGAGTACCCATCCAGAAAGCAGTAGTACTCATGTCCAGCCAAACGCTCAAGCATTTGGTCGATGAAGGGTAGCGGGAAATGGTCTTTACGGGTAGTAGCGTTCAACTCCTGTAGTCGATACAAACACGAACCTTGGTAGGCAATCTTGTTTGTACCAACTCTTTTTCCTCATTTTCTACTACGTAAAGCCAGCCTTCTTTGGGACCATATGAACCGGGCTAACCCATTGGCTATCAGAAATGGGATAAATAATCCCATTATCTAATAGTTTCAGAATTTCGGCCTTCACTGCCTCTTGCATGAGAGGGTTAAGCCTACGTTGTGGGTCCCTCCTAGGGGTTGCTTCATCGACTAAATGAATCCTGTGCTGCACTATGGCTGACTGATTCCCTTGATGTCCTTCATTGTCCATCCAATGGCTTCCTTATGTCTTTCCAAATAGACATTAAGCTGTCTGATTGTAACTCAATATTGCATATTTTACCTCATAATTCCCATGCATTTTACAAATAAATACATGATTTTTACTCCTTCTCTACATATTTGCAGGTACACACTCTCAAGGAGATAAAGCAAATAATCACTTTAATTAACACTAATTAAAGTGATTAAATCCAAGATAAGATAAAGCCAAATTTGAATCCCAGATCCAGAGAGATCCGCGCGCCAATTGAAGATTCTAGAAGGCCACATAGATAACTACCTCTCAACCAATCAGCAACAGAAATCTGTTGCTGAACAGATTCAGTTATGCCGAGCTGGCGCGGCAAGGGTGCGGCAATCCAGGGGCCGTTGAGCCCCAGATTTTGCGCCAACAGACTGGGTTCTGGATCCTTCTCCTGGGCTATAAATACCTGCACCTGACCTGCGAGCAGAGACTGAACAAAGAAGAGAGAGAAATCATTAGTTGTTGTAATTTTGTTTAGTTTTTCTCTAGGTTTAGTTCTTTAGATCCCTCTTCTCTTTCCCTAGAATTCATTGTAAAAGAGAGAGATTGTGAGAGAGAGAGCTTGTGTAATCAAGGGTGACAACTTGAAGCTATGCAAGGATTGATCCATTCTCCTTCCTCTACTTGAGCTTGGTTCTAGTTTATGTGCTTTCTTTAATTGCTTTCTTTATGCTTTCTTTAATTCCTTGCAAATTTACTTCATGCTTTGTTTTACTTCTCTAATGGCTTTTAGCTAATTCCTTCTCCATGTACTAGCTAACCACTAGCCTTGCCATCTTCACTAACTCATGGGTGATTGCTTTTGTTCATCTTGCAAGTTGTATGGTCTTCTCTTCTCCGATGGGTTAAACCACTCATTCGACAAGTGAGAAAGTAATTAGATCAACACGCGAGACGAATCCACGCCGATGGAGTGACAACATGAGGCAAGCCTTCACTATCACGGAGTTAGTAAGTATTGGTAAGGTAGTAAGGTAAGCTAGTCATGGTTTGCTTCTTATTTAAGTTTTCTTTTCTTTTCTTGTGAATACCAAATCCTCTTCTTGATTTCTTTTCCGACTTTTCCACCATGAACATATCCATCTTTTCTTTAGTTTCTTTTTCATTTGATTCACTATTTTTATTAGCATAGAAGAATTCTCGTTTAACAACTTCACTACGATTCGTAACGCTTCCATCGCTAGCTCTCCCTGAGAATCGACTCGGTATAGCCTTATGCTATAGCGGAGACAAGAAAGGGTACATCAAATACATTTTTATACTCATAATAGTATACCTTTCCCGTCTTAATCAAAATGGCGCCGTTGCCGGGGAGAGCAACGGATTTTCTTTGAAGTGAGAATCTAAACGAATTGTCTTCTCTGTGCAGGTTACAGGTTGAAGAAACACAAAACCTGCATAGCAGTGACATATAAGTGGACCTGGGCCTCTGCTCTCGAAAGCAGAGACCAGGATCCCTCAGTTTTGCCGCGTTCCCACGGCAAAAGCCGCGGTTCTGCGGCAGAACTGAGTTGACTACTCACAATTTTTCTGCAGGGATTGCTTCTCTGCAAAATACAGCTCCTGCTATATTCTAAATCCTGTTGCTTCACCTGATATCTGCTAATTTAATCAACAGTAAAAAATTGGTTGTATTGTGAAAAATTGTTTAGACATTTGCATTTTTAGGCACGTGTCTTTTCAATTCTTTACTTTTACTGTTGAAGAGTGCTGGAGGCAAGGTACGTTTTGCATTGCATATAGACTAGGAATCATCTCTTGCTTGATTTTCATGCTTTGAGTGAATCCTTGTTATATTTCTTGTACACTTGCACAAATCAATTTTAAGGGCATAACCCGTAAATAAGATAAGGTGGGGAGTTCATTACCCTTTCCTTAGCCCGAAAACCATTTTCCCAAGCACTCACTAACCCAAGCCTAATTTAATAAAAAAATAGACGTTGGCCCTAGGGACATCTCGACTCATTTAGGAGATTATCCTAAGGGGGAAAAGTGTTAGAATTTAACTCTTGCAAAATCAGTGTCTAGGAAAGGGGTTGAGGGCCGAAAGCCCGAAGGGTGGTGGTTACTTAATTAAGGAACGTCTCTGACGGAAAACCTCCCACCAACCTTACCCTTCCCTGGCTGATTAGCTTGTGGTTAGAGTCTACACTAAACCTCCCGTGGACAGTCTATCAGTTAGGAGTCGTCTAGGTCCTAAGTCTACACTAACTTAGGTTAATTTTTTTTTCTTTTGTTTGTTTGTTTGTTGTTTGTTTTTTGTTTGTATGTGTGATATGGCTTACAATTACAATTCTTTCCATCCTAATAATAATCCATATTTCACACCATCTCCATATTCGGATAATTCCAACCCGGTGTTTTATAATATGCACCAACCAAATACACCGGTTGGCCTTATCCGAATCAATATGATCCATACCCCCCATCTAATAACTATAATTTCCATAATAATTTCAACTCTTCACAGAGTAATTGGGGATTCCAGTCCCCCGAGTTTAATTATCAATCTCCTTGTCCACCATATTCACCTTATCCACAATATTTCATTTCCAGAATCCGCTTCATATACTCCTTTTCTGAACCACCAATTGAAGAAAAAATCTGAGTTACTCAGGAGTATAGAAGCTAATCTTCAAAGGGTCGAGCAACAACTTCAAGAAACATTTGACCCTCCAATTCCACAGTATTTTCAAGAGTCTTACTCACTTCCACCTTTTCCTAATGAACAACCATTTGCCTTGGAAACGAGTAAAGATCTCTTGTGTGAGTCCACTTTTCCATCACCACACAGTTTTGACTCACAATTTCATCACCAATTCCAAAACAATTCTTCATCTTTTCAACAAAATGATGAACCAATGAATTGTGAAAAGATGCTTGAATCCTGACTCATGTTCGAAATGATCGTAACCGTGACATAGATTTGATGATCCAAACTCTTCATTCTCATCCTATTTCTAATGTCACTAACCATTCAGCCAAAGAGTCATGTTGTTTTGGAAATCAAGATTCAATTTCAGCACACCCACCTGAACTTGTCCAAACTTCAGATTCCATTGACATTTTGGCAAGTTTTTCATTTCTAAAATTGAACTTGTCCAAACATCAAATCCCATTGACATTTTGGCAAGTTTTTCATCTCCTACAAATGAATTTGTCCAAACTTCAGATCCAATTGACATTTTGGCAAGTTTTCCTTTCCCTGAAATTGAACTTGAACATGATTATGATCCTGAACTTTCACCAGATGATTCAACTCTACTTCCTGATTCAATCATGACTTCCATATCCTTACCTGATTTCAATCCATTTCAAAGTCAGAATTGAATCCAGTACCTATCCATTGTGAAATTGAATCACAAATATTTTATGATGATCACATTGAACTTGGCCAATTCCATACTTCTGAAAATCCTATTGATAAATTGGCAAGTTCACATTTTTCTGAAATTGAATTACATAAGGAATGTGATCTTAAACTCCAACTTAGTGATTCAATCCTCTTTTCTGATTCAATAATGACTCCGGTATCTTTACCTGACTTCAATCTTTTCCCGGAGTCAACCTTGGATCCTTGCCCAATTCACAATGAAGTTGAATCACCCATCTTTGAGGATCATATTGAACTTGCCCAATTCTACACTTCTGAAGATACAATTGACAAATTTGCAAGTTCTCATTTTTGTGGAATTGAACTCAATGAGGAATGTGACTTTAGCCCTCAAGTTTGTGATTTAGTTCAAATACCTGAATCATTAATGATTCCTGTTTTGTTACCCAATTTGAGTAACATTTTAGAGTCAGTTTGATTCCCAACCCTCCTGAACTTGAATCACTAATCTTAGATAGTCACATTCCATCATGGGAAACTGAATGTGGACTTGAGCTCATTTTCTTGACTTGGACCCAGTTCCTGAATCCATTCCGACTCCTGAACCTTTACTTAACTTCATTCACTTCCCTAAGTCGGTGTTCCTTTCCGAGTCCAAGTCAACCGTTCTATCATTTCATATTCCATTCTGGGACAAGGTAGTTGATGAATTTAACTCAGAAATTATTTAAAAATTTGGAAATTAGATGGGGTCATGTACATAATAAAAATCATCCATGCACACATCATTCTTGTGGGTCATATTATTGAGATTTTTGGTGGGTTCCTGAAAACCCAACGTAAAATGATTGGGCCATGTTCCGTGGACCAATCCGACCACCACCGGAACCACCACCTTAAGGTAATTTTTTTTACTAACATAGGATTTACTAACATAGAATTTAGAAAATAAATAAAAAAAATAAAAAAATAAATAGAAATAAAGGAGGGACTTTTATGCTTAAAAGGAGTTCCCACACTTTCCAAATTCAAATTCTTTCTAAATTCCTAGGATTCTCTCACTTCCCTAGGATTCCATTCACATTCAAAATCCTTTGACCTAGGGTTGTAATTAAATCTTTGACCTAGGGATAATTTTGGAAACCTAACTTTTCTCTCTCCTATAAATATTCCTCTACCCCACACTTCAGCCCTCACACGAGAAACTCTCTTCAGATCCCAATCTCCTCTCAAAAGCGCAGCCTCTGCAATTTTCTTCTCCCCAGATCTCTTCACTCTGCCGCGATCCGCCGCCCCAGCCGCGCAACGCGGCAACCCTGACGTTTCCTGTGCACAGAAAATTTCTGCACCAGTCGATCTGAAGCACTGGTGGCCGATCTGGTGCTATATCTTCCTCCAGAGTTCCTGCACCCACAACAGAGATCGATTTTATTCCCCCCACGTAATTCGGGGGTGGTTCGAATTCAAATCTCTTCCTTTTTACTGCTTCGATCTTGATTCATATTATGGCACCTGCAATTTTGTTGAGAAAGATTTTGGGCGGATTTTGTGTGATGTGAATGGTTATGGGCATGTATTTTTAGAAAGAATTAGAGCTAGGAATTGGTACACGTTAGTATACGACAACACTGAGACCGATGCATTTTATTGTCCCGAACTAGTGACAATGTTTTTACACGCATCTTGACCAAGCATCGATTGATCCACACATGTACCAGTTCACTGTACACATGCCCACTGGAGACTTGTTTATCACGCTTCCTCTTCTTGAGGAAATCACTTCTGTCCAATCGTCACACAACACAGCGAGCCTCTCCCTTTGATTGATTATATGACTGTTATGGGAGCTCGTTGTACTGAGCAGGATCGTGGGCTCAAAGCCAGTACGATGTTTAGAAATGTTCATTGCATTGGACGATGGATCCAACGCAATATTTTAGGGCTTGACCACACCTCTTCTTTCAACAGACCAGTGTTGCAAATTATACATGATTTAATGACTCGTCAACACTCGATTTGTCTGAATAAGGTCATCTTCCATGCACTTATCGCTAACTCTTCACGCACACGAGGTGCCAAATACTCTCACCCCATCCTGATTACACGTTTGTGTAGGACTTTCCTACCAGACAGTATTTTTGATTCATTCGATAGAGTATTTGTTGCACCCGAGAGACCTACCAGTGCGTACAATAGTTGTTTGCATGCGGTCTGGACACCTACAGTCCAAACCGAGGATGTACCGGTAGAGTCCTCCTCTGAGGACACGTGATACACATGCCTTCATGTCCTCCATCTGGAAGGGCATGAAGAAGATTTTAGAGGTCAAGTGAGGCTGAGGAAGAAGGTGGAGGAGGAATCATCCAGGTTATCCTCCAGGTTAGATGATATTGAGGCGACGTTGAGGAGGACACAGTCGGCAGGACCCAGTACTACTGCGGGTCCAAAGAGGAGGAGGGAATGACTTTTTACCTTACCTATTTCATGCATCATTTTTATCTTGCATACATTGAGGACAATGCATGAGATAGGTATGGGGGGGTATGTACTAACATAGGACTTTTTATTTTCTTTATAGGATTTTATTTTTTAGGATTTTTATTTTCTTTTTAGGTCTTTTATTTTTAGATTTTATCTTTCTTCTAGATTTTCCACTTTCTTTTTAGATTTTACCTTTTCTTTTAGAAAAATTAAAATAAAAAAATAAAAAATTAAAAAATAAAAAAATATATAAAAACTTTTTGAAATAAGAGACAAAGTTTAGATCTATTTTAAGAAAATTAAGATGTATCTTAGGAATTAAGAAAGCCTTAATTATGACATCTAAACCTAGTTGAAATAATAGATCTTGTTTGAGATTATAGGCTAAGTAAGTAAAATTGGTGAGATATTTTTATCTTAAATTTTTTGCCTTAGATAATATGCACTTTACACTTACACATTTCTTGGGATGGAGACAAAGACCAAAAATGCCATATAAATAAAAAAAAAAGAAAAAATAATAAAATAAAAAAAAATATATAAATAAAGATCACTTATTAAGCTGGATAACTATGCCTCAAGAAGCATGGTTACTCACGCCTAACGGTGATCTCACTTATTAAGCTGGATAATTGTGCCTCAAGAAGCATGATTATTCACGCCTAACGGTGATTAAGAATAATCCCCTTTAGTTTTGTGGCCTTTTTCACTCGAGACCTTAAACCCGAGGGATGTTTTCTCATTTGGTGCCCTAAGACCGTCTGGTTTGGGAGTCATCGGTTATAGGCTCGCTACATGGGTGAACTAGAAAGCCTAAGAAAACTAAGGGAAGAAAAAAAAAAGAAAAGAAAAATAAATAAATAATAAATAAATGGCTTGATGGTTAGAGTTGAAATCCCAGAAATTTTCACAGAGCACGGTGTGCATATTATCTAGGTTTTATGAAAGATAAGTATTCAATCCAATTTTGAATTCTTACCTTATTGAAGACAAGATCTTGCATGGATACTAAGTTTAAGGAAGAATGATTATAGGTGGACTTATGACCTAGGATCACTTATATTTTTGCAAAAATAGTTCGTAAACATGTCTCTTGTTCAAAATGCGTTTTCAAAACACTAACATTTGTCTTCTTTCTTTATGGATTTTGTGGGTGTAATCCGCTGAAAACCCTCAGGAGACAACACTCCTCCTCTAGGGTAACCTAGAGGTTTAACGGCTTGTTGTACACGCTCAGTGCAATCGCGTCACCTGCGAAGTGGTGTAATAAAATTGGTAGTTTAGATTTTCTTTTCTTTTCTTTGTTTTGCTCGGGACGAGCAAAAGAATAAGTATGGGGGTGTGATTGTAACTCAATATTGCATATTTACCTCATAATTCCCATGCATTTTACAAATAAATACATGATTTTTACTCATCTTCTCTACATATTTGCAGGTACACACTCTCAAGGAGATAAAGCAAATAATCACTTTATTAACACTAATTAAAGTGATTAAATCCAAGATTAAGATAAAGCCAAATTTGAATCCCAGATCCAGAGAGATCCGCGTGCCAATTGAAGATTCTAGAAGGCCACGTAGATAACTACCTCTCAACCAATCAGCAACAGAAATCTGTTGCTGAACAGATTCAGTTATGCCGAGCTGGCGCGGCAAGGGCGCGGCAATCCAGGGGCCGTTGAGCCCCAGATTTTGCGCCAACAGACTGGGTTCTGGATCCTTCTCCTGGGGGCTATAAATACCTGCACCTGACCTGCGAGCTGAGACTGAACAGAGAAGAGAGGAGAAATCATTAGTTGTTGTAATTTTGTTTAGTTTTTCTCTAGGTTTAGTTCTTTAGATCCCTCTTCTCTTTCCCTAGAATTCATTGTAAAAGAGAGAGATTGTGAGAGAGAGAGCTTGTGTAATCAAGGGTGACAACTTGAAGCTATGCAAGGATTGATCTATTCTCCTTCCTCTACTTAAGCTTGGTTCTAGTTTATGTGCTTTCTTTATTGCTTTCTTTATTGCTTTCTTTAATTCCTTGCAAATTTACTTCATGCTTTGTTTTACTTCTCTAATGGCTTTTAGCTAATTCCTTCTCCATGTACTAGCTAACCACTAGCCTTGCCATCTTCACTAACTCATGGGTGATTGCTTTTGTTCATCTTGCAAGTTGTATGGTCTTCTCTTCTCCGATGGGTTAAACCACTCATTCGACAAGTGAGAAAGTAATTAGATCAACACGCGAGACGAATCCACGCCGATGGAGTGACAACATGAGGCAAGCCTTCACTATCACGGAGTTTAGTAAGTATTGGTAGGTAGTAAGGTAAGCTAGTCATGGTTTGCTTCTTCTTTAAGTTTCCTTTTCTTTTCTTGTGAATACCAAATCCTCTTCTTGATTTCTTTTCCGACTTTTCCACCATGAACATATCCATCTTTTCTTTAGTTTCTTTTTCATTTGATTCACTATTTTTATTAGCATAGAAGAATTCTCGTTTAACAACTTCACTACGATTAGTAACGCTTCCATCGCTAGCTCTCCCTGAGAATCGACTCGGTATAGCCTTATGCTATAGCGGAGACAAGAAAGGGTACATCAAATACATTTTTATACTCATAATAAGTATACCTTTCCCGTCTTAATCACTGTCCTCTTGTTGCGCAGTCAGGTGGGATGCTATGATGACTGGCAAGGTGTCCTTTCCGCCCAGGTAGGCGTACTTGAGGTGTTCAGGCAGGTCTTTAAGCTCTAAGGAAGGTGTTTCTTTATTGGAGGCAATCTCTGGGCTTTCAATCCTAGGATACGGTACACTGGGGCTTGATGCCCAATCCACTGCTGAATCTACGATCTGATCTAAATTGAATTCCTCATCCTCCAGATCGAATTCTGCTTCAGTCTCTATCTCCAAGCATTCCCCATGCTCACTGGTCAGGTTTTCAATGGAATTGACCTCAAACGTCTGATCATTGACATCCCTAGGTTGTCTTCCAAGATTGAAGACATTGACTTCCTTCGTCATGTCTCCGAAAGTTAATCGCATGGACCCATTCCTACAGTTAATTATGGCATTGGCTGTGGCTAGGAACGGGCGCCCTAAGATGACGGGAGTCTGAGACCTAAGATTTGACACAGGTTGGGTCTCTAGAACAATGAAGTCAACGGGGTAAATGAAATCCCCGACCCGGATGAGGACGTCTGTGATTTCCCCTTTCGGGATCTTCACAGAACGGTCAGCTAGCTGAATGGTGACTCGAGTTGGGCTTAGCTCACCCAACCCAAGTTGCTGGTACACAGAGAGAGGTAGCAAGTTGATACTTGCTCCCAGGTCAAGAAGCGTTCTACTGATTTCGGTCTGTCCTATGGTGCAGGAAATGGTGGGACATCCGGGATCCTTGTACTTCACCGGAATGGGACCAGACAGAATTTCGCTTATGTTAGTGGCCAAGAACACTTTCTTGGGCACATTGGTCTTTCTCTTCTTAGTACACATATCCTTCAGAAATTTGGCATAAGCTGGGACTTGTTGGATAGCGTCTAGAAGTGGCACATTCAATTTAACCTGGTGGAACATCTCTAGCATTTTCTCCATGTGCATGTTTTTATTGTTGTTCCTAAGCCTATTGGGAAGGGTGCTATAGGCTTATGAACTTGTTCAGCAGCTTGGTCCTTATCAGATGTTTGTGGAGCGGATTGGGAGGCACTAGCAGAAGTGGAGGCTTGATTGGGATCAGGATGGACTGGACTCTTTGGTTGGTAGACCTGGTTGTCTACCTTTTTCCAGATCTCAGTGTGTGAACAGCATTACAGTGGTTGAGAGATGGATCCTGAACTTCATATGCTTGGTTGGAGGTTTTTGGGTTAACTAATGGCTGACTAGGCAAGGTACCCTTAGGTCTCTCACTTAGGGAGCTAGCTAACTGGCTCATCTGCAATTCCAACCTAGATATGGCTTGTGAATGACTGTTCAGAGTTTGTCCCTGGTTCTGCATGAAAGCAGACTGGGACTTAAAGAAAGCCTCAATGCTCTCCTCCAATTTATTGATTTTCTTTTCCATTGGAGAGCCTTGGGAGGAGGAAGATGGGGCTTGACTGGAAAAAGGTGGTGGAGGAGCAGGATGGTGAAAGTTGTTGGAGAAATTGGGCCTGGGAGGATTGTTTGGGGCCCAGGAGAAATTGGGATGATTCCTCCAACCGGGATTGTATGTCTGTGAGTAGGGGTTGTGAAGCGGCCGTGAGTAAGCCGCGTTCATGTGTTCCTGTGGCACTTGTTGGGCATGGAAAACAGGGCACTCTTCGAAGACATGGTTCGGTGCCTGACAATATGAACAACCCGGATTGTGAATTGGTGGTAGGTTGATCTGGTTGACACTAGCAGGCTCTTTTGTTTCTAGAGCCTCTATCCTTCTCATCAGGGTAGCAATCTTGGCCTCAGCAGCTATGGATGTTTCTAAAGATAGGAGCCCTCCTCTTGAAGCTATAGACTGTGAATTCCTAGGTTTCTCTGAGGCTGGCTCCCACTGCAGGGTTTTCTCAGCTAAGTCCTCAAATAAATCCCAACCCTGATTCTCATCCTTCTGCAAGAACCCTCCCTGACACATCGTTTCTAACAGGGTCTTAGTCTGATAGTCTAGACCATCGTAGAGAATCTGGCACTGACGCCATTTCTCCACACCGTGATGAGGGCATTGAGCTAGGAGATCTTTGAATCGCTCAAAGTATCTCCAAAAGGGTTCGCTCGGGTCTTGCTTAAACTGCATGATGTTCTTCCTAATGAGGGCAGTTTTGTGAATTGGGTAAAATTTCTTCAAGAAAGCCTTGACGAAATCATCCCACGTAGTGACTGAATCTGCTGCCAGACTGTACAACCATTTCTTAGCTAGATCCTTTAGGGAAAAAGGAATGAAACGTAACCTAACGGCATCGTCTCCTAGCTGGGGTATTCGCATCATGAGGCATACTTCTTCAAATTCCCTAACAAAGAAGTATGCGTCCTCTGATTCTAAACCATGGAATTTCGGAAGAGTGTTAATGAATTGGGGCTTTAACTCGAAATTATTTCCGTTTGCTTCAGGAAGTTTTATGCAAGATGGAAGTGAAGTTCTTATCGGGTAAAATCTATCCTGAAGTGATGCCATCACCGGTTCTGGATGCAAGGGTAACGAGGTGTTTCTTGTTAATCTGGAAGTTGATGGATCTCTCACCCACTCTTGCATTCAGCACACCACAACCAACGTGAAAACAACAAACAATCGAAAAAAGAATAAAAAACAAACAAAAGAGAGAAAAACAACCACAAGCCTTAGTCTAAGGTACCTGGACCTAGACGACTCCTAACTGGTCGATTCTCCGGGGAAGGTTGTTGTAGGAACTCGACTACAAGCTAATCGGCCAGGAAAGGGCAAAGCTCGGGGGGAGGTATCCGGGCGGAGCCACGGCCTAATTATGCCAAACACGGAGCTTTCAAGGCTTTACCTCTAAATCCACTTTCCTAGACACCGATTTTGCAGGAGTAAAGTTCTTACAATTTCCAACCTCGGTTAATCTCTTAGTGAGTCCGAGATGTCCCTAGGGCCAACGTCTATTGATTTCTAATTAAGGCTTGGGAAAAAGTGAGTGCACTTGGAGATGGTTTTTGGGCTAAGGAAGGGTGATGAAACCCCCACCTTATCTTGTTTATTTGGGTTTTGCCCTTAAAGTCAATTGTGCAAGTGTACAGTTTATTCACAACAAGGTAACACTCAAAGCAGTAAATCACTTCAAAATGTTGGTCCTAATCTATATGAATGCACACGTACCTTGTCTCCAGCACTCTTCAACAGAAATTGAAATGAATTGAAATAGACACGTGCCCTAAATGCAAACGTCTAATTCAAATTTTAATTAAGCAACAAGTGGATTTCTGTTGAATTTATTACACATGCATATAGTGAAGCATCCAAGGAAACGAAAAAAAATTGAAAGCACTTTTTTTTTTTAGCGGCGTTCGGCAACCCTGCAAACGAGTGCGTTAGTACTTCAATCGGAAAAACTCGCTTTTACACGAATTTTTCCGAGGGCAAATAAATCATCGCGCAATGTCCTTGACCACCTCTTTTGCTTCCCGTGATGGTGAGCTCCTTGGTTCTTCTCCTGCACACAAAGAAAACAAAGAACAATCTTTAGTAGTGAACAATAAAACCGTTCCCTCCCCGGCAACGGCGCCAAAATTTGATCGCGTAAAAAGCAAGTATTAAATAAGAGAAGGAAGTGTGGGCTGATGTTACTGCTTTTGCGATTCTTCCGTAGTAGCGAGTGGCTATACGGGTCGTATCCACAAGGAGGGAGAGCGATAGAAGCTTGATGCGGCTTTCAAAGTTCAAGAAGAAAGAAAGTTCTTGTTTCCAAATAAAGAATTTGAAAAGTGAAAACAAGTATTTTTAGAAATTGTTGGAAAACGTTTTGTTGGTTTGTAAAAGTGATTTTTTTTCTTAGTTGTAAAAATGCATGGCTAACTTTCTACTAAGTGCTTCCACTAATTTCTAACTTTTTGAAGATAGCCTCACGATGGATCATAGGCAAACAAGACACTTGTGCATTGAACTAATCACGTGAAAATCGAGTGAGAGTTCATCCTATAACTTAGCCTTACACGGCAAAAAACTCGGACATTCCCATATCAAGATCCGTTAGAAGGCGAGAATAAGGGAAGACTCGAGTGCACTATCGGTATCGGCAAAGTTTAAAAGGAAAAGAGTCTAACAAGTAAAACACAACTCATAGATCATCAAAACGAATTAAGTATGAAATATAAGAAAATAGATACTTGTAGATAAATTAGAATTAGAACCCTCGTCTTAAGATGCCATAGCTCTCATTTGCACAAGGCTTTGTTTGGCACTATTGACTCATACGGGTTATCAAACAAGTGTTAGAAATTAGTGGGTTAGTAGTTAGTTAGCCATGCTATGAAAAAGTTAGTTAGCCATCAATAAAGAAGCAACAAAGTAAAAGGGATAAAAGGGAAAGGGGGAGTTACACTACAACAAGGAAATAAAAGTAAATGCAAAGACAAGTAAATGAAAGAAGGAAGAGAAGTAGTACTTGTATTATCTTGTCACCCTTCAAATACAACACTTTACACACACTCTCTCTTTCTCTTTAATGGCTAAGACCTAAAACTAGAAGAAGAACTACAACAACAACAACAAACTAAAGACAAGACTAGAACTTTTGCCTAAACTCCAATCTGCTTGCATTCGGGACCCCAGGGGGGCTATTTATAGACTCCAGGAGAAAGGGGGCCACGTGCACTGCACGTGGCCCAAAAACTGGGCGCGCGCGCGCCAACTTTGCCGCGGAATCGCGGCAAATGCCACGATTCCGCGGCAAAGTCAGGGCGGCGCGCGCCCATTTTTGGTAGCGTGTCGCCCATACTGTCCTCTGGTCGTCTGGGTTCCGGGATTTGCGATTTGACCCCTGTACTGACCAGATCTTCACTCTAAAGTCAATGGCTAGTTGGTAGGCTTTTAATCACCAATTAAATGGTGATTTTGGTCTTCTTCTTCCTTTGCACACCATGGACCTAGAGTCAAGCAAGCAAGGTATTATTAGCAGAATTTTTTATCAAATAAATATGAGAATGTGATGAAAATTATGCAAAATTAGAGACTAATCACTTATATGTATTATTGCAGTGATCCGATGATTATTTTAGTTCTGATTTATAGCTTGTTCAGGTTACAATTGAGGCTTAGCGTGTATACGTGGCGTATTTTCCTCGCGTATATGCGTCGCCATAACGTCTCCGTATCTTTAGGATCGGGGCGTTACAATGTATGTATATTGAACACATCTAATATACATAAAACCAAGTAAACTTGTTTTGATCAATCTATTCATGAAAACCAAATCCAAAACATGAAACGTGTGTGTATTGTGCACTTGAGCATATCAACTATTCTAAGCTTTACAAATGGATCTAAACACACTAAACTATGGATACCTAAGTCTTCTTGACGATCTTCATCTTCAAGTCGACTCGGTCCAAATATTGTGATCCAACGAGCATGGCTATGTATCATCTTGACGCTCGGGCTCGGGAATCACCAAGTGAAGGCTTCCAAACTCCTCTTTTTGAAGCAATCACCAACTAATATCTTGATTAATGATCTGAAACTAAAATCACAAGATTATTAGTAAACATAACTACATGAGTTAATCATCATCAAAACTAGAGAGGGAGGCCTCCGGGCCAACAATCTCCCCTTTTTGATGATGACAAAACTCATGGAGTTATATATGCATGGATTAAAGTTAAGCTTCAAAGAAGCTCCCCCTTAACTCATGCATAAATGAATTAACATAAAGAATATGCAATGAAGGCTCTTAAACATGAATGCATAGAAATGCATAAACAATAAAAGTTTCTAGATACCAATGAAATGTTCGAAAACAAACATGCTCTAGATACCAATTAAAATTAAACTAAATTAAACTTAATATATGGAAAACATAAACATGCATATATAAAACACAATCAAACTCAAAATCTTTCTCCCCCTTTTTGTCAATCATCAACAAAGGGGTAAAATCCAAAACAAAACAAAATCTTTCCCCCTTTTTAATACAAAGAAACAATCATCAATAAGGGGTAAAAGCAAAACTAGATAATTAAATTTTTCTCCCCCTTTTTGTTCGAAATAATGAATCAACAAAAGGGTTAAATACAAACAATGTTCTCCCCCATTTTGTCTAAAACAAAAACAAAACAAAAATAGGGGTGACAATCAATTAAGGTACCAATTGAAAATATGTCAAAGTAGTATCTTGATACCAATTGAAAGTAAACATAGGTCAATCAACAAATGGTATATGCGATATACATTCATAAAGAGGAAGATGTGAAGCTTCCCTACATAGATACATTACATGAAGGACGGATGACAAGCCCTAATTCACATAACGTACACTATGCAATGCATAAGAGGAGATGTGAAGCTCCCCCTACACACGTGTAACACATAAAGAAGAGATTGTCAAGCTCTTCAATACAAGATACACTCATCATGAATCTATATGTAGAAGAGATGTTAAGCTCTCCTTGCATATAGGCAATACAAATCAAAACTTTTGAATTTTTCTTTAAAAAATTTTGAGATACCAAATTTTAAAACCTACAAATAAACATCAAATAAACATCTTGATATCAAAGGAGAGTATTTTTTTAAGTATATGATATCAATTTAAATTTTTATTTTCTATCATAAAGTAAGGGAGTGGAAATACAAATACTAATTGTAAACATGAAAATCGAATTTTCTCCCCCTTTATGAAATACCAACAAAAATAATGCATAGGCTTGAAATGAGATACCAATTGAAAAGCAATTGAAAACTAATCAATTGAAACAACATTGAAACTCAAGCTTAGCATAACACAAAACATATATATGTATGAAAAATAGATACCAATTGAAATTGATATTCTTTGAAGTGAAGCATACATACATACAAACATATATGAGTATACAAGAAATGTCAAGATTGATACCAATTGAAAGAATTCAATGATACCAATTGAAATAACAATAAGATCAAATGTATATCTCATATAACTACCACCCAATCATGGTTCAAGTTTAAAATGATTTTCACTATAAGGCATATATGAGCATGATCTCCCATCCAACCACCCTTGGATGGTAGGGGTTTTCAAAAAATAGATTTGAAAATAAGGTTTGTTTGAAAAACTCTACCAAAATGAAGAATACGAATTAGTTATATGAAAAATTTGTAAACTAGTACGAAATCCTTCAAGTAAGGAATAAAATAAAATTATTTTTCATGAGACATGAAATTCACGTGATAATCAACACTCTAAGTCAATTAAGCATAAATATGACTCATGAAAACAAACACATGAGTAAGCAATAAATGTGAGTGTACAAATAAGATGTGAAGATCATAATCATGAAAGATGGACAATAAGCTCAATATTCTTTGAAATATGAAAACATGAAAATCATCAAAACTTATTTAATCTTCAAGGTATATGTATGTCCTATACAAATTAAAGTATACATACATATCCAAACACAACGAGTCCACAAGGATATATGCATTAAGGCACATGGCTCAAAAAGATGTATATGTATAATAATAATTTGGATAAAATGGACATATACATGAAGTTAAATATAAACATATGGAAACATGAAAAACTAAATTTTAACTAAAACAAATTTCATTTTAAGGTATATGTATGATTTGACAACACAAAAAGTATACATACATATCCCTAAATACAATTGAGTCTATATGTATAGATTTGCATGACAAGCAAATGACTCAAATGGTATACATGTATAACTTAAAGTTTGGCAAAATAGAATATACATGAAATGAAAATTCATAAACATAAAACAAAATCAAAATGGGAATACAAGTTTAAAATGTATGGTTCATCAAAACTAGACTATACTAGCACATCTAATGGGAACAAATAAGCAATCAAGCTCAAACATATATAGATTTATTTGTGACCCACTATATGCACAAGTATAAACCTAGTCTTAATGAAAACTAACATTTAAACATATATTCAAATCATGAAGCATCAAAACAAGATATAAATCAACATGATTATTAAGAAAATTCACATATTATTAAACTTATGATAAACATGATAGCTAAACAAATACGAGAACACAAAATAATAATCCATTTTAAATATGGGTGTCTCAAATTGCTATTCATGTATGTCAAGGATTCAATAATCATGGTATTTTCTCAAAAATCTATAAACATCAAAAATATGAAATACAAATCATATTGATCAATATGTACATGCATATGCATTAGATCTCGGTCATACAAATTAGTTCAAACAAGGTGAGAACACGAAAATGTAAGTCCATATTAAACATGGGTGTCTCAAACAACTAACATGTATAACACTAATCTAATTAAGATGGCATATTCATAATGATCAATAAACATCAAAACATGCTATAAATATATGATATGAAAAGCATGTAAACAATAAATAGGAGTTAGGGATCGTTACCAAAACCTAGAAGGTAACTTTTCTTGTCTCCAAAATAAGGTGGTTCTCTCCACCAAACATCCCTTGAAAGTGATGCATCCAAATAGTAATCTTTAGGCTTGGAACGCATCCACTCCAATGAAAAACACCTAGGTGGTGAATAGGTGTAAGTGCTAATCTAAGAACTAAATGCACTAAATGCAGAAGCTAATGAAAATTTTGCACAAACTTAATACAACACAACAAGTGTAGCTGAATTCCCCGTGAAGGGCTCTGGACTAACTCCTCTTGATTCCCTTTAATGGGTTGAGGTGCTATGTGAAGCTCTTGTTGGTTAAGTATAAGTTAGGCACACACACAAGCAAGCCAAGCATATAAGGATGAATAGCAATATGAAATAATGCAAGGCAACACAAGCAAGTATGATGATATGATATGAATGATGCTTTGCACAAATAAACAAGAGAGAGTTAAGAGACAATGGATCAAACGCAAACACAAAGATATGTTTCGAGGTTCGAGCCCCTAGCTCTACGTCCCCGCCTTCACCGAGAAGGATTTCTAATCCACTATACTCCCACCGAGGGAACATCTACCGAAGACGATTTATTACAATAAGGGAGTACCGAACTCCTCTCTCAATACAAACACCACCTCACACAAGAGGGGTAGGCCCGTAGCCAAATACACCAACCAACGCCTCTACCGAAGAGGGTTACAAACCAAACTCCACCTCTCACTAGAGGGAGTAAACCAATCACCCGATCACCTCTACCATAGAGGGATACACAAAGAACAAGGGTGTACAACAAGTGGTTTCTTTCAACCACAAACCAATCTCTCTTTCTTTTCTCTTTTTCCACAAAACAAATGATCCTAATAGATTAGGATAGAGGATAGCTCAAGTATGGAAAACTAGGTGTTTGGAAAACAAGCAACAAAGAAAAATCCTTGGGAAAACACTTGCAATATGATAGAAATGAAGATCTAAAGCAATATCCCAAAAACCTATTTTTTTTGAATTTTCCAAACCCTTGGAAACAATAAAGATGAAAACTTTAAGCTTTAAAACTCTTTGAAAACTTCTTTAAAACTCTGGAGAAACTGAGAATTTTGCTCTTCAAAATCTTGGCTAAAACCTCAAACAAATGGGTTATTTATAACCCCATCAGAAAACTAGCCGTTAGGCTGATGTGGCAGCCTGATAGGCTGACGGTCGACTGGCCCGGTCGACCGCCAACGGTCAGAATTGTGACCATTGGGCAACCACGGTCGACCAGCCCGTCGACCCAAACAAACAGAGAGCACTGCTCTCAGACCCGGTCGACCCGGACGGTCGACCGTCCAAAGTCTGCCAAACGTGCACAGATTTGTGCACGTCAGTCGACCGACCCGGTCTACCAACTTCAGCCAAGTCGACTAGGTCAGTTTGACTAGTCGACTGATTGAAGCCTGGAACAGAAAACTGAGTCAGAAAACCAGTTTAAAAATATTTTGAAAAATCTTTTAAGTCTTCTAAAAATCCACAAAACTTGTTTTAACATTTTATATTAAAACACAAACAAGTGATAAAAATTTCAAGACATATATCAATCAAATCAATTCATTTTGAGTCTTGCAAATTTTATCAAAAACAACACTTGTATTTTTATCAAACTTGATTTTTCAAGACATGAATAGGATAGTCAGAATAAGTTTGTTTAAGTCATTTAAGTATGTATGTATAACTAGAATACATCTACTATACATATAAACCATGTAAACTTATTTTGATCAATCTATTCATGAAAACCAAATCCAAACATGAAACTTGTGTGTGTTGTGCACTTGAGCATATCAACTATACTAAGCTTTACAAATGGATCTAAAACACACTAAACTATGGATACCTAAGTCTACTTGACGATCTTTATCTTCAAGGCGACTCGATCCACAAACACCGTGATCCATGAGCTAGGCAAGGTATGATCTTGATGCTTTGGCCCTGGAATCACCATGAAAAGCTTCTAAACACCTTGTTGAAGCTAATCATCAACTAATATCTTGGTTAATGAATCTGAAACTCAAACACCACAAGATTATTAGTAAACATAACTACATGAGTTAATCATCATCAAAATTAGGGTGGAAGGCCTTTGGGCCAACAATCTCCTCCTTTATGATGATGACAAAACTCATGGAGTTATATATGCATGGATTAAAGTTAAGCTTCAAAGAAGCTCCCCTTAACTCATGCATAAACAAATAAACAAAAGATATGCAATGAATGTACATAAACATGTATGCATCGATATGCATAAAACACATAAACATATTCTAGAAGCTCTAGATACCAATTAAATTAATAAAACACTAACAAAAACACTAGATGCTCTAGATACCAATAAAACTTTATATACGCAAAAACATAAGTATGCATATATAAAACATGTACCAATCATGCATAGAATAATATTTGTGATTTATATATGCATGTTAAACTCTCAAATAATTCTCCCCCTTTTTGTCAATCATCAACAAAGGGGTAAACAATCAAAACAATAAATGAGGGATAAAAATCTTTCTCCCCTTTTTGTCAATCAAAATAATAAAATAATGTTCTCCCCCTTTTTGTCTAAAAACAAAAACAAGGTCAATAAGGGGTGACAATCAATTAGGATATCAATTGAAAATATGTCAATGAAGCATCTTGATACAATTGAATGTAAACAAAGATCAATAAATGTTATATGCTATATACATTCATGAAGAGGAAGACGCTAAGTTAGCTTCGCTACACATATGCATTACATGAAGGAGGGATGTTAAGCCCTAATTCACATAACACACATTATGTAATGCATAAGAGGAGATGTGAAGCTCCCCCTACACACGTGTACCACATAAAGAAGAGTGTTAAGCTCTTCAATACAAGATACACTCATCATGAACCTATATGTAGAAGAGATGTTAAGCTCTCCTTGCATATAGTCAATATAAATCAAAACTTTTGTATTTTTAGATACCAATTTAAAACACAGGACATCTTGATATCAAAAGATAGTATTTTTCTTTTAAGAATATGATATCAATTTAAACTATTTATTTATATATATATATTTTTTATCATAAAGCAAGGGAGTGAAAGGCAAATACCAATTGAAATATGAAAAACGAATTTTCTCCCCCTTTATGAAATACCAACAAACACATGCATAGGCTTGAAATAAGATACCAATTGAAAACTAAATCAATTGAAATAAAGTTGAAGCTCAAGCTCTATCATAAACAAAATTTGTGCTTAAGATATAGAAATATAATAGCACAAATAAAACAAGTATATGTGTGTGAAATAGAATGAGTACCAATCACTAATAGATGATACCAATTGAAGATATACATACACAATAAACATATGAGTATACAAAAAGATTAAAATGATACCAATTGAAAGAGTTCAAATTGACATAACAATAAGTTCAAGTGTATACATCATATTACAAAACCTCCCAATCAAGGTTCAAGTTTTAAATGATTTTCATTTTAAAGCATAACATGACCATGATCTCCCATCCATCCGCCCATTAAGGTAGGGGTTTTCAAAAATAGATTTGAAAATAGGCTTTGTTTGAAAAACTCTACCAAAATGAAGAATACCGTAACTAGTTAAATGGAAAATCTTTTAGACACTAGTACGAAATTCTTCAAGTAAGGAATAAACTAAAATAATTTTCATAAAAACATGAAATCCACATGATAATTAACACTCTAATTCATTTAGCATAAATATGACTCATGAACAAAAATGAGCAAAATATAAATATCAGTGTATAAATAAAATGTGTAGATCATAATCATGAAAATTTTTCATTAAGCTCAATTATTCCTTAAACAAGAAAACATAAAAATCATCTAAACTATTTAATCTTCAAGGCATATGTATGTCTAATACAAACTAAAGTATACATACATATCCAAAACATAAAGAGTCCACAAATTATATATGCATGAAGGCACGTGGCTCAAAAGGATAAATATGTATATCTAATAGTTTGGATACGATAGACATATACATGAAGTTAAACAAGAACACATGGAAACATGAAAACTAAATTTTCATTAAAACAAAGTTCATTTCAAGGTATATGTATGAATTGTCAACACAATAAGTATACATACATATCCCTAAACACAATTGAGTCCATATATAGATTTGCATGAAAGGCAAATGACTCAAAGGGTATACATGTATATCTTAAAGTTTGGCAATACAAACATATACATGAAGTGAAACACACAATCATAAAACAAATCCAAAAATATGAATACATGTCTAAAATGTATGAATCATCAAAACTAGACTATACTAGCACATCTAATGGGTTCAAATAAGCAATCAAGCCCAAACATATATAGATTTATTTGTGGCCCACTATATGTACAAGTATATATATACTAGTTCTAATGAAAACTAACATCTAAACATGTAATCAAATCATGAAGCATAAAAACACGATAAAAGTCAACATGATAAACATAAACATGATTATTATGCAAATCCACATGTTATTAAACCTATGATAAACATGATAGCTAAAACAAACGGTGAGAGCACAAAATATGGGTCCATATAAACATGGGTGTCTCAAATACTATCAATGTATGTCAATGGTCTAATAAACATGGTATTTACATGATAATCACTAAACAACAAACATGCTATAAATAATGAAATGGAAAACATGTAAACAATAATTAGGAGTTTAGAGATTTATACCAAACCGATAAGGGCATCTCTCTAGTCTCCAACACATGGTGGTCATCTCCACCAAACCTTCCCTTGAAAGTGATGCATCCAAATAATATCCTTTAAGTACGGAACACATCCACTCCAAGGTGCCGCTACTCTCACATCATGTGAGAGCCCACACCTACATCAAATAAAGGAGGGGTGGTCTTTGGTACCCATACTCTTTTGGGTCCATGGGGGTTAGAATCTTCTCTAACCCAAACAAAATTCTTTGCTAAATTTGAAGTATGTAATCTATCATAGCAAAATTTAGCAAGGTGGCCCATACGTTCACAATGTGTACATGTGTACACATGAGCATACGTGTGATGGTGTCCGTGATGAGCATGTGTATGCCATGGAGGGTGTGCATGAAAAGATGGAACTTGTTTCTTTCGAAACAAAGTTTCCAAACGTGTGTGACCCACTACACATTGGCTCAAAGTGGAGCCCAAACAATCAACACTCTTCTTAAGCAAAGATATATCATTGTTAATCAAGGAAGAAGTGTGACATGCAATAGGTGAAGTGTGTGAAACTACCCTAACATGGCAAACATGAGAATCCAAATCATTTTTCAAAGATTTATTTTTATTTAAACAAATATCTAATTCTTTTGTAATAAAATCTATTTCTCTTCCAAAGAATCATTACTATTTAAAACAAAATCTAATTTTGAGGATAAAAACTCATTTTTCTTCAACAAATCATCACAATCATTTTTATTTTTTAAAATTTTATTTTTATTTAAAACAAGTTCAAGTTGAGATTTTAATGAATCCCTTTCATCCAAAATCTCATCTTTCTCTTGCAAAACAATGCCAAGTCTAGAATGCAAATTTTTATTTTCTTTTTCAATACCTAGACTTTTCTTTTTCAAAATCTTATATTTTTCAATCAATTTCTCACAAACAATAGAAAGTTCTTCACTCAAAGCATGGGGATCAACATAATCAATTGAAGAACTAGCATTATCATCATCTAAGTGGGTTTCCGAGTGTACCTCAAGGGAGTCATTCCCTTGGATCATATGGCATTGTTGTAGCTCGGATTCTCCACTAGATTCCTCTTCTTGGATTTGCACTTGAAGCTTGGAGGTGTTGGTGGTTGTCAACAAATTCCACACTGCAAAGGCGGAATCAATGTTAGAAACACGTAAAAGATAATCTTTAGATAATGTGCTTCTAATGGCCTCAAGGGCTTGTGCATTGGCCCCTATATGCTTGCGGTCACCAAGATAACATCTCTTAGTAGCGGCAAGGGAAACATGTAAGCCTAGGGTTTGGAGGTAAATGGACATCTTAGTCTTCCAAACAAGAATGTTGGAAGGGTCAAACATAGGTGGGGTCATGAAGTCCACGGTAAACTATATGTGTGCAAACACACAAATGCAAACAAGATTAGCAAACAAATGAATCTCACTCCTAGGATGTTAAGCCTAAGTATCAGGAGCACTAGCTCTGATACCAATTGAAAAACACCTAGAGGGGGGTGAATAGGTGTAAGTGCTAATCTAAGAACTAAATGCGCTAAATGCGGAAGCTAATGCAAATTTTGCACAAACTTAATACAACACAACAAGTGTAGCCGAATTCCCCGTGAAGGGCTCTGGACTAACTCCTCTTGATTCCCCTTTAATGGGTTGAGGTGCTATGTGAAGCTCTTGTTGGTTAAGTATAAGTTAGGCACACACACAAGCAAGCCAAGCATATAAGGATGAATAGCAATATGAAATAATGCAAGGCAACACAAGCAAGTATGATGATATGATATGAATGATGCTTTGCACAAATAAACAAGAGAGAGTTAAGAGACAATGGATCAAACGCAAACACAAAGATATGTTTCGAGGTTCGAGCCCCTAGCTCTACGTCCCCGCCTTCAACGAGAAGGATTTCTAATCCACTATACTCCCACCGAGGGAACCTCTACTGAAGAGGATTTATTACAACAAGGGAGTACCGAACTCCTCTCTCAATACAAACACCACCTCACACAAGAGGTGTAGGCCCGTAGCCAAATACACCAACCAACGCCTCTACCGAAGAGGGTTACAAACCAAACTCCACCTCTCACTAGAGGGAGTAAACCAATCACCCGATCACCTCTACCATAGAGGGATACACAAAGAACAAGGGTGTACAACAAGTGGTTTCTTTCAACCACAAACAAATCTCTCTTTCTTTTCTCTTTTCTACAAAACAAATGATCCTAGTTGATTAGGATAGAGGATAGCTCAAGTGTGGAAAACTAGGTGTTTGGAAAACAAGCAACAAAGAAAAATCCTTGGGAAAATACTTGCAATATGATAGAAATGAAGATCTAAAGTAATATCCCAAAAACCTATTTTTCTTTGAGTTTTCCAAACCCTTGAAAACAATAAAGATGAAAACTTTTAAGCTTTAAAACTCTTTGAAAACTTCTTTAAAACTCTGGAGAAACTGAGAATTTTTGCTCTTCAAAATCTTGGCTAAAACCTCAAACAAATGGGGTATTTATAGCCCCATCAGAAAACTAGCCGTTAGGCTGATGTGGCAGCTTGACAGGCTGACGGTCGACTGGCCCGGTCGACCGCCAACGGTCAGAATTATGACCGTTGGGCAACCACGTTCGACCGGCCCGGTCGACCCAAACAAACAGAGTGCACTGCTCTCAGACCCGGTCGACCCGGACGGTCGACCGTCCAAAGTCTGCCAAACGTGCACAGATTTGTGCACGTCGGTCGACCGACCCGGTCGACCGACTTCAGCCAAGTCGACTAGGTCAGTTTGACTAGTCGACTGATTGAAGCCTAGAACAGAAAACTGAGTCAGAAAACCAGTTTAAAAATATTTTAAAAAATCTTTTAAGTCTTCTAAAAATCCACAAAACTTGTTTTAATATTTTGTATTAAAACACAAACAAGTGATAAAAATTTCAAGACATATATCAATCAAATCAATTCATTTTTGAGTCTTGCAAATTTTATCAAAAACAACACTTGTATTTTTATCAAACTTGATTTTTCAAGACATGAATAGGATAGTCAAAATAAGTTTGTTTAAGTCATTTAAGCATGTATGTATAATTAGAATACATCTACTATACATATAAACCATGTAAACTTGTTTTGATCAATCTATTCATGAAAACCAAATCCAAAACATGAAACTTGTGTGCGTTGTGCACTTGAGCTTATCAACTATACTAAGCTTTACAAATGGATCTAAAACACACTAAACTATGGATACCTAAGTCTACTTGACGATCTTCATCTTCAAGGCGATTCGATCCACAAACACCGTGATCCATGAGCTAGGCAAGGTATGATCTGGATGCTTTGGCCCTGGAATCACCATGAAAAGCTTCTAAACACCTTGTTCAAGCTAATCATCAACTAATTCTTGGTTATGAATCTGAAACTTAAACCCACAAGATTATTGTAAACATAATTACATGAGTTAATCATCATCAAACTAGGGTGGAAGGCCTTTGGGCCACATCCAAGGTACGCTACTCTCACGTCACGTGAGAGCCCCACCTACATCAACATAATAGGTGGTCTTTGGTACCCATATCTTATTGGGTCCATGGGGGTTAGTCCCTTCTCTAACCCCAACAAAATTCTTTGCTAAATTAGAAAACATATATTCTATCATAACAAATTTAGCAAGGTGGCCCTTACGTCCACAATGTGTACAAGTGTACACAAGAGCATACAGTGATGATGGTGTCCTTGAGGAGCATGTGTATGCCGTGGAGGGTGTGCATGAAAAGATGAAACTTGTTTCTTTCGAAACAAAGATTCCAAACTTGTATGACCCCAACACATTGGCTCAAAGTGGAGCCCAAACAATCAACACTCTTCTTCAAAACATTATATCATTTTTAACACTTGAATATAAAGTGGAGCATGCAATAGGTGAAGTGGATGAACTACCCTAGCATGGCAAACATGAGAATCATCTTATTTTGCAAAAACTCATTTTTTCTTTAAACAAACATTTAAATCATTTGAAATAGAAATTATTTTTATTTTTCAAAGCGACATTCTCCTTTAAAACAAAATCAATTTTTGAAGACAAGTTTTTCATTTTTCTTCAAAATATTATTGCAATCATTTTTATTTTTCAAAATTCATTTTCTTTTAGAGCAAGGTCTAATTGAGATCTGAATGAATCCCTTTCATTATAGACCTCAACCTTCTCTTTGCAAAACCAATCAAGTTTAGAAGACAATTTTTCATTTTCTTTATTTAATGCAATAGTCTTCTTTTTCAAAACTTTATATTTTCTATTAATTTTTCACAAACAATAGAAAGTTCTTCATTTAAAACAGGGCATCAATATGATCATCACATGAAGAACTTGCATCAAAACTATCACTATCTAGTTGAGTTTTCGATTGTACCTCAAGGGAGTCCTTCCCTTGGACCATGAAGCATTGTGAGTCGGATTCTCCACTAGATTCCTCCGGTTGGAGTTGTAATTGAAGCTTGGACGTGATGTGGTTTGTCAACAAATTCTACACTGCAAAGGCGGAATCAATGTTAGAACACGCATAAGATATTCTTTATTTAATGTGCTTCTAATAGCCTCAAGGGCTTGTGCATTGGCCCTTATATGATTGCTATTACCAAGATAGCATTTCTTGGTAGCGGCAGATATACATGCAAGCCTAGGGTTTGTAAATAGATGGACATCTTAGTCTTCCAAACAAGAATGTTGGAAGGGTCAAACATAGGTGGGGTCATGAAGTCCATGGGTCCAAACTATATGTGTGCAAACAAGCAAATGCAAACAGATTAGCAAACAAGGATCTCACTCTAGGATGTTAAGCCTAAGTATCAGGAGCGTAGGCTCTGATACCAATTGTAAATCACCTAGAGGGGGTGAATAGTAATAATGCTAATCTAGAAACTAAATGCGCTAAATGCGGAAGCTTAAGACTATTTTTGCAACACACTTAGTACAACACACAAGTGTAGCCGAATTCCCCGTGAAGGGCTCTGGACTAATCTCTTGATTCCCCTAGATATGGGTTGGTGCTATATAAGCTCTTGTGGTTGAGTACAAGTGAGGCACATACACACAACCAAGCATATAAATGAATAGGCAATATGAATATATGCAAGGCACAACACAAGCAAATAGATATGAATGATATGAATGATGTGAATGATGCTTTCCACAAAATAAAGAGAGAGAGTGTAAGAGAGACAATGGATCAAACGCTAACAACAAGATATGTTTCGAGCTTCGAGCCCCTAGCTCTACATCCCCGCCTTCACCACCGTGAAGGATTTCCAATCCACTATCTCCCACCGAGGAACCTCCACCGAGGAGGATTTGTTACAACACAAGGAGTACCAACTCCTCTTTCAAAACCGCCTCACAACCGAGGGGTAGGCCCGTAGCCAAACAACCACAACACCTCTACCGAAGAGGGTTACAACCAATCTCCACCCTCTCACTAGAGGGAGTAAACCACAAGCCTCACCTCTACCAAAGAGGGAGCAAGCCAATCACCCGATCAACCTTTACCAAGAGGGATACAAAAGAGCAAGGGTGTTTACAACAAATGGTTTCTTTTAAACACAAACAATCTCTCTTTTCTACAAAACAAAGATCCTATAGAATAGGATAAAAGATATAGCTCAAGTCTGGAAAAACTAGGTGTTTTGGAAAACAAAAACTCAAAGAAAAATACTTGGAAAACTCTTGTAAAGATAGAATGAAAACCAAGAAAATCTCCCAAAATACTTTTTCTTTGATTTTTCCAAAACTTAAAACAAAATAAAGATAGATCTTTTTGGCACTTAAACTCTTTGAAACTTGTTTAAAACACTTGTATATCCGAGAATTTTGGCTCTTAAATCTTAGTTAAAAACACCAAGCAATGGGGTATTTATAGCCCCAAAACAAAACTACTAGCCGTTAGGCTGATCTGTCCTGACAGGCCTAGCGGTCGGCTGGCCCGGCCGACCGCCAACGGTCAGAAATGTGACCGTTGGGGCAACCCGGTCCGACCACATGGCCGACCGCCCAGATACAGAGAGCAGACTCTCTGACCCGGTCGGCCGCCCGCCGACCGTCCCTGTGTCTGCCAAACGTGCACAAGCCTGTGCACGTCGGTCGGCCCGCAAGGGTCGACCGGCCTTTGGTGCGGTCGACCCGTGCGGTCGACCGACCTGCCTGTCAGCCACATTCTGGGTCAGAAAACAGGTTTTAAAAATATTTCAGAATTCTTTTATCTCTTCTAAAAAAATCCCCAAAAATAGTTTTAACATTTTGCATTGATATATAAACATGTGATAAAAAGTTTAGCTCAATATCAAGCATATGAAACTATTTTTGTGTCTTATGATTTTTACCAAAAATCAAAACTTGTATTTTATCAAACTTGGATTTTTTAACACATGAATAGGAAAGTCAAAATAAGTTTTGTTTAGATATGAAGCATGTATGCATATTGAATACATCTAATATACATAAAAACCAAGTAAACTTGTTTATCAATCTATTCATGAAAACCAAATCCAAAACATGAACGTGTGTGTATTGTGCACTTGAGCATATCAACTATTCTAAGCTTTACAAATGGATCTAAACACACTAAACTATGGATACCTAAGTCTTCTTGACAATCTTCATCTTCAAGTCGACTCGGTCCAAATACCGTGATCCAACGAGCATGGCTATGTATCATCTTGACGCTCGGGCTCGGGAATCACCAAGTGAAGGCTTCCAAACTCCTCTTTTTGAAGCAATCACCAACTAATATCTTGATTAATGATCTGAAACTAAAATCACAAGATTATTAGTAAACATAACTACATGAGTTAATCATCATCAAAACTAGAGAGGAAGGCCTCCGGGCCAACAGATTATACCCACAATTTGAAAAGATGAGAAAATATTGGAAGTATTATTCTAAAAATTCAAGTAATCTATAAGTTATAGGAAAACCAAAATTTTCAATCCTAAACTTAGTCTCTATCCAAAAATTTGTTATCAATCAAGATACGGAGTCAAACTATATTTCTCATCTAATCTATTATTTACCCTATGCACCTTTGTGATCGTAAAATTTTGACTCGGGTTCTTCAACTCTAACTATTATGCCTTATTGTTCAAATTTTTGGTGGTACTATCCCTTAGTTCTATTTGGTTCTCTATTCTGCCTATGTAACGAGCCTTTAGTCGGTGACCCTGAAGACGGACAATCTTAGGGACCGGGTGGGAAATAATCCCAAGGACTTAAGAAATTGAGAAATATGGCCACAAAACTTAGGATTTTTCTTTAAAGATGGACTGTTTTTAGACGTGAATACTTATGCATTATGAGGCACAAATAACCAGCTTAATCAGAGAACTTTTGATAGATATATATATATATATATATATATATATATATATATATATATATATATTTCTTTTTTCTTTATCTTTCTCGTTTTTTATAAGGCATAAGAATATTTGTTTTTTGAACCCTAAGTTTGTAAGTGCACAAAGCATTCATATTTCTTCAAGGTAAAAATTAAGAATAAATTACTTTTTCAAATTTTCTTCCTAACACTAGAAATCAAACAAATAATTTTATTTTGACCAAGTATAAGAAATCCTAATAATGATTCTCCTATTTCTTAAATCTAACTTAATTTCTTAAAAAAATTGGTCAAACAAAAAGTTTTTAAAAGCAAAGAAAATGTGAATTTTTTTTATAAATAAATAAAAAAGCCTATGTTATGTTAGAATCCTCCCCCACACCTATCTCAGGCATCGTCCTCAATGTATGAATGAATGCATATCTGCATGAAAAAGAAGAAAGGAAAGGAAACATGTTACCTCAAGGTGGTGGTTCCTATGGTGGTCGGATTGGGCCAATCGTTTTTGCCCAATCTAAAAGTCGTGGATTATCCTGGAATCCACCTTTGACGACCTCTTTTTTATTTACATTATTATTATCTCCTTTATGAATATGATCATGTAAGATCTGGAAATGAAATTTATCCCAGTTATATGACCAATTTTTGAATATTATCACTGAGTCGTAATTGTCTTACCTTGGTCCCACAATGGATGTGACTTTGTGGAATAGATGATTTAGGCTCTTGAATGGTAGGAATGGGAACCAACACTGACTCGGGTATATGATTTAAATCAAGTTTAGGTTCAAAAATCATTTTTGTTTTAAAAGTTGATTCCAAATGAAGAAATTGAGATTCACATTTTTTTCCATCAATGGAATATGATTATCAAAAATAGGTGGTTCAATTTCAAGATTTATGGGTATGGGAATCGATGTTGGTTCGGGAATGTGGTCTAATTTGGGTAAAGATACCAAAGACAACATAGGCTCGAATTTTGGTATTGAATTACGAAATGAAAGTTCGAATTCACATTTTTGTTCAAGTTCAATTTCATTAAAATGAAAACTTGTCAATTTGTCAATTGTTTGGTATTGGTCATGTTCAAAGTGATATGATGAAATTGAATCTTAGTTGAAGTCTCTAAGATGCCATGATTTTTGGTTCCTATCAATATGACTAGGACAATCGGGAATGGTCAAAAATGTGTTAGGTAGAGTTTCCTCATTTCTATCTTTCACTATGTTGATTAAACGATTCATTTGAACTTCTAGCTTATTGATAGGTTTGGTAAAATTATCACTGGACTGAATCAGATTTTTTATACTTATTTATAAGTTAGTAGGTTCTTCTTCGTGTTGTGGGACTTGGAAAATAGAGTAAGGATTTTTGATTTGGAAGTCTTATAGGTATTGCAAGTCCATCATTTTCAGTTTTTATTGTTGAGACTCAATAATGGCTTCTATACTTTTAGTCATCTCAGATTTTTCTTCTAAAGGATGACATGACTAGGAAAATTTGAAGCTGAATGTTAGAATGGTGGTTGACAATATGACTCAGGAGTTTTGTTGGCCCAAAGGCCTTCCACCCTAGTTTTGATGATGATTAACTCATGTAGTTATGTTTACTAATAATCTTGTGTTGTTTAAATTTTAGATCATTAGTAAGATATTAGTTGGTGATTAGCTTCAACAAAGGTGTTTAGAAGCTTTTCATAGTGATTCCAGGGCCAAAGCATCAAGATCATACCTTGCCTAGCTCATGGATCACGGTGTTTGTGGATCGAGTCAACTTGAAGATGAAGATCATCAAGAAGACTTAGGTATCCTAGTTTAGATAGTGTGTTTTAGATCCATTTGTAAAGCTTAGAATAATTGATATGCTCAAGTGCACAATAACAAACACATGTTTTATGTTTGGATATTGGTTTTTCGGTTTTTAGTTTAACCGATATGAGTTTTCATGAATAGATTGATCAAAACAAGTTTACATGGTTTTTATGTATATTAGATATGTTCTAGATATACATACTTGCTTACACTTGCTAGACAAACTTATTTTGACTATCCTATTCATGTTTTGAAAAAATCAAGTTTGATAAAAATACAAGTGTTGTTTATGATAAAATTTGCAAGACTCAAAAATGAATTGATATGATTGATATATGTCTTGAAATTTTTATCACTTGTTTGTGTTTTAATATAAAATGTTAAAACAAGTTTTGGTGATTTTTTGAAGTGTTAAAAGATTTTTCAAAATATTTTTAAACTGATTTTCTGACCCAGATTTCTGTTCCAGGCTTCAATCAGTCGACTAAGTCAACTGACCTAGTCGACTTCGGTGAAGTCGGTTGACCGGGCCGGTCGACCGACGTGCACAAATCTGTGCACGTTTGGCAGACATTGGACGGTCGACCGTACGGGTCGACCGGGTCTGAGAGCAGTGCTCTCTGTTTGTTTGGGTCGACCGAGCCGGTCGACCGTGGTTGCCCAACGGTCACATTTCTGACCATTGGCGGTCGACCAGGCCGGTCGACCATTAGCCTGTCAGGCTGCCACATCAGCCTAACGGCTAGTTTTCTGATGGGGCTATAAATACCCCATTTGTTTGAGGTTTTAGCCAAGATTTTCAAGAGCAAAAATTCTCAGTTTTCTGAAGTGTTTTAAAAGATTTCAAAAGTGTTTTTGGGCCAAAAAGAATTCATCTTATTTGTTTTAGGTTTTTGGAAAATCAAGAAAAGAGTATTTTGGGAGATTTGTCTTGGTTTTCATTCTATATCTTTTGCAAGAATTTTCCCAAGTGTTTTTCTTTGTTGCTTGTTTTTTCAAACACCTAGTTTCCACACTTGAGCTATCTTCTATCCTAATCTATTAGGATCATTTGTTTTTGTGGAAAAGAGAAAAGAAAGAGAGATTGTTTGTGGTTGAAAGAAACCACTTGTTGTACACCCTTGTTCTTTGTGTATCCCTCTTTTGTAGAGGTGATCGGGTGATTGGTTTGCTCCCTCTAGTGAGAGGTGGAGTGTTGGTTTGTAAACCCTCTTCGGTAGAGGTGTTGATTGTTGTTGTTGTATCGGCTACGGGCCTACCCCTCGGTTGTGAGGTGGTTGTTTGAGAGAGGAGTTCGGTACTCCCTTGTTGTACAAATCCTCTTCGGTAGAGGTTCCCTCGGTGGGAGATAGTAGATTGGAAATCCTACACGGTGGTGTAGGCGGGGATGTAGAGCTGGGTGCTCGAACCTCGAAACATATCTTGTGTTTACGTTTGATCCAATATCTCTCAACTCACTCTCTCTTTATATTGTGCATAGCATCATACTTCATTCATATCATATATTGCTTGTTGTGCCTTGCATATTTCATATTGCTATATCTTGTATATGCTTGGTTGTTTGTGTGTGCCTCACTTATACTTAACCACAAGAGCTTCACACAGCACCTCAACTCATTCAAGGGGAATCAAGAGGAGTTAGTCCAGAGCCCTTCACGGAAAATTCGGCTACACTTGTTGGTTGTATTAAGTGTGTTTGCAAAATTTGTTTAAGCTTCCGCATTTAGCGCACTTAGTTCTTAGATTAGCACTTACACCTATTCACCCCCTCTAGGTGTTTTTCAATTGGTATCAGAGCTAGTGCTCCTTATACTTAGGCTTAACATCCTAGGAGTGAGATCCATTTGTTTGCTAATCTTGTTTGCATTTGCGTGTTTGCACACATATAGTTTACCATGGTCTTCATGACCCCACCTATGTTTGACCCTTCCAACATTCTTGTTTGGAAGACTAAGATGTCCATTTACCTCAAAATCCTAGGCTTACATGTTTCCCTTGCCGCTACCAAGAGATGTTATCTTGGTGACCGCAAGCATATAGGGGCCAATGCACAAGCCCTTGAGGCCATTAGAAGCACATTATCTAAAGATTATCTTTTACGTGTTTCTAACATTGATTCCGCCTTTGTAATGTGGAATTTGTTGACAACCACCAACACCTCCAAGCTTCAAGTGCAAATCCAAGAAGAAGAATCTAGTGGAGAATCCGAGCCACAACAATGCCATATGATCTAAGTGAATGACTCCCTTGAGGTAAACTCGGAAACCCACTTAGATGATGATGATAATGCTAGTTCTTCAAGTGATTATGTTGATCCTCATGCTTTAAATGAAGAACTATCTATTGTATGTGAAAAACTAATAGAAAAATATAATGTTTTGAAAAGAAGACTTTTGCTTTAAATAAAGAAAATGAAAAATTGTCTTCTAAACTTAACAATGTTTTGTAAGAAAAGGTTGAGGTCTATAATGAAAGGGATTCATTGAGATCTCAATTAGACCTTGCACTAAAAGAAAATGAATTTTTAAATCTAAAAATGATTGCCATGTTGTTTTGAAGAAAAATGAAAACTTGTCTTCAAAAATTGATTTTGTCTTAAAGGAGAATATTGCTTTGAAAAATAAAATTATTTCTATTTCAAATGATTTAGATGTGTGTTTAAAGAAAAATATTATTTTACAAAATAAGATTGATGCTCATGTTTCCTATGCTAGGGTAGCTTCACCTAGATCACCCCTTGCATGCACTTCTTCTTCTAAGATTAATGATGATATTTGTTTGTTGAAGAAGAAAGTGGATTGTTTGGGCTCCACTATGAGCCAATGTGCCATGAACCACTCACGTTTGGAAACCTTGGTTTGAAAGAAACAAGTTCCATCCTTTATGCATGCACACCCTCCACGGCATACACATGCTCCTCATGGACACACCCATCACATGTATGCTCATGTGTACACTTGTACACATTGTGGTCGTAAGGGCCACCTTGCTAAATTTTGTTATGATAGAATACATGTTTCAATTTAGCAAAGAATTTTGTTTGGGTTAGAGAAGGTACTAACCCCCATGGACCCAAAAGAATATGGGTACCAAAGACCACCCCTCCTTTGTTTAATGTAGGTGTGGGCTCTCACATGACGTGAGAGTAGCCGTACCTTGGAGTGGATGCGTTCCGTACTTAAAGGATATCAATTGGATGCATCACTTTCAAGGGAAGTTTGGTGGGGATGACCACCATGTTTTGGAGACAAGGAAGTTGCCTTCTAGGTTTTGGTAACGATTCCTAACTCCTAATTTTTATTTACATGCTTTTAATATTCATTGTTTATAGCATGTTTCATTGTTTAGTGATTAGTATGAAAATGCCATGATAATTAGATTCTTGACATACATGTATAGTATTTGAGACACACATGCTTATATGAACCTATACTTAGTGTTCTCACTTTTGTTTAAGCTATAATGTACATCATGAATCTAATACATGTGAATTTACATAGTAATCATGTTTTAGTTTTATCATGATGATTTTATATTTGTTTTTAATGCTTCATGTTTTGAATATATGTTTAGATGTTAGTTTTCATTAAAACTAGAAGATATATACTTGTGCATATAGTGGGCCACAAATAAATCTTTATATATGTTTGTGCTTAATGCTTATTTGAACCCATTAGATGTACTAGTATAATCTAGTTTTGATGATCCATACATTTTAGACTTGTATTCATATTTTTGGATTTGTTTTATGATTGTATGTTTCACTTCATGTATATGTTTGTATTGCCAAACTTTAATATATACATGTATACCCCTTGAGTCATTTGCCTTTCATGCAAATCTATATATGGACTCAATTGTGTTTAGGGATATGTATGTATACTTATTGTGTTGACAATTCATACATATACCTTGAAATGAAATTTATTTTAATGAAAATTTAGTTTTTCATGTTTCCATGTGTTTTTGTTTAACTTCATGTATATGTCTATTTTATCCAAATTATTATTATACATATACATCCTTTTTGAGCCACGTGCCTTAATGCATATATTTAGTGGACTCCTTGTATTTGGATATGTATGTATACTTTAATTTGTATAAAACATACATATACCTTGAAGATTAGATAAGTTTTAATGATTTTCATGTTTTCTTGTTTCAAGAAATTTTGAGCCTAATTGGATATTTCATAATGTCATGTCACACATTACTTGTACACTCACCATTTTTAAAATATTTCTCATGAGTATGTTTTCATGAGCTTGTATGGACTTTATTGAATATTGAGTGTTTTAAGTGCTATGTGATTTACATGTGTTTTATGAAAATTATTTTTATTGTATTGCTTGCTTGAAGGATTTCGTACTAGTTTAAAAGATTTTTCATTTAACTAGTTCGTATTCTTCCTTTGGTAGAGTTTTTCAAACGTACTCTATTTTCAAATCTATTTTTGAAAACCCCTACCATCTATGGGCGGATGGATGGGAGATCATGGTCATGTTATGCTTTAAAATGAAAATCATTTAAAACTTGAACCTTGATTGGGAGGTTTTGTAATATGATGTATACACTTGAACTTATTGTTATGTCAATTGGTATCATTGAACTCTTTCAATTGGTATCATTTTGATCTTTTTGCATACTCATATGTTTATTGTGTATGTATATTTTCAATTGGTATCATCTATTAGTGATTGGTACTCATTCTATTTTTCATACACATATATGCTTTTATGCTAGAGCTTGAACTTCAACTTTATTTCAATTGATTTAGTTTTCAATTGGTATCTTATTTCAAGCCTATGCATGTGTTTTGTTGGTATTTCATAAAGGGAGAGAAAATTCGTTTTTCATATTTCAATTGGTATTTGCCTTTCACTCCCTTGCTTTATGATAAAAATATATATATAAATAAATAGTTTAAATTGATATCATATTCTTAAAAGAAAAATACTATCTTTTGATATCAAGATATTTTGTATTTTAAATTGGTATCTAAATTTTTTTTTTAAAGAAAAATATAAAAGTTTTGATTTATATTGACTATATGCAAGGAGAGCTTAACATCACTTCCACATATAGATTCATGTTGGGTGTATCTTGTATTGAAGAGCTTAACATCTCTTCTTTATGTGGTACACGTGTGTAGGGGAGCTTCACATCTCCTCTTATGCATTACATAATGTGTGTTATGTGATTAGGGCTTAACATCCCTCCTTCATGTAATGCATATGTGTAGGGAAGCTAACTTAGCGTCTTCCTCTTCATGAATGTATATAGCATATTATATTTATTGATCTTTGTTTACTTTCAATTGGTATTAAGATGCTTCATTGACATATTTTTAATTGATATCATGTTTTTATAGTCACCCCTTATTGACCTTGTTTTTGTTTTTAGATAAGGGGGAGAACATTATTTTATTGTTTTGATTGACAAAAAGGGGGAGAAAGATTTTTACCCCTCATTTATTGTTTTGATTGTTTACCCCTTTGTTGATGATTGACAAAAAGGGGGAGAATAATTTGTGTTTTATAAGTGTTTTATATATGCATACTTATGTTTTTGCATATATTAAGTTTTATTGGTATCTAGAGTATATAGTGTTTTTGTTAATGTTTTACTAATTTAATTGGTATATAGAGCTTCTAGAATACGTTTATGTATTTTATGCATGTTGATGCATACATGTTTATGTACATTCATTGCATATCTTTTGTATATTTGTTTATGCATGAGTTAAGGGGGAGCTTCTTTGAAGCTTAACTTTAATCCATGCATATATAACTCCATAAGTTTTGTCATCATCAAAAAGGGGAGATTGTTGGCCCAAAGGCCTTCCACCCTAGTTTTGATGATGATTAACTCATGTAGTTATGTTTACTAATAATCTTGTGTTGTTTAAGTTTTAGATCATTAGCAAGATATTAGTTGGGGATTAGCTTCAACAAAGGTGTTTAGAAGCTTTTCATGGTGATTCCAGGGCCAAAGCATCAAGATCATACCTTGCCAAGCTCATGGATCACGGTGTTTATGGATCGAGTCAACTTGAAGATGAAGATCATCAAGAAGACTTAGATATCCTAGTTTAGATAGTGTGTTTTAGATCCATTTGTAAAGCTTAGAATAGTTGATATGCTCAAGTGCACAATAACACACACATGTTTTATATTTAGATATTGGTTTTTCGATTTTTAGTTTAACCGATATGAGTTTTCATGAATAGATTGATCAAAATAAGTTTACATGTTTTTTATGTATATTAGATATGTTCTATATATACATACTTACTTACACTTGCTAGACAAACTTATTTTGACTATCCTATTCATGTTTTGAAAAAATCAAGTTTGATAAAAATACAAGTGTTGTTTTTGATAAAATTTGCAAGACTCAAAAATGAATTGATATGATTGATATATGTCTTGAAATTTTTATCACTTGTTTGTGTTTTAATATAAAATGTTAAAACAAGTTTTGGTGATTTTTTGAAGTGTTAAAAGATTTTTGAAAATATTTTTAACTGGTTTTCTGACCCAGATTTCTGTTCCAGGCTTCAATCAGTCGACTAAGTCAACTGACCTAGTCGACTTGGGTGAAGTCGGTCGACCGGGCCGGTCGACCGACGTGCACAAATCTGTGCACGTTTGCCAGACATTGGACGGTCGACCGTACGGGTCGACCGGGTCTGAGAGCAGTGCTCTGTGTTTGTTTGGGTCGACCGAGCCGGTCGACCGTGGTTGCCCAACGGTCACATTTCTGACCGTTGGCGGTCGATCGGGCCGGTCGACCGTTAGCCTGTCAGGCTGCCACATCAGCCTAACGGCTAGTTTTCTGATGGGGCTATAAATACCCCATTTGTTTGAGGTTTTAGCCAAGATTTTCAAGAGCAAAAATTCTCAGTTTTCTGAAGTGTTTTAAAAGATTTCAAAAGTGTTTTTGGGCCAAAAAGAATTCATCTTATTTGTTTTAGGTTTTTGGAAAAATCAAAGAAAAGAGTATTTTGGGAGATTTGTCTTGGTTTTCTTTCTATATCTTTTGCAAGAATTTTCCCAAGTGTTTTTCTTTGTTGCTTGTTTTCCAAACACATAGTTTCCACACTTGAGCTGTCTTCTATCCTAATCTATTAGGATCATTTGTTTTTGTGGAAAAGAGAAAAGAAAAGAGAGATTGTTTGTGGTTAAAAGAAACCACTTGTTGTACACCCTTGTTCTTTGTGTATCCCTCTTTGGTAGAGGTGATCGGGTGATTGGTTTGCTCCCTCTAGTGAGAGGTGGAGTGTTGGTTTGTAAACCCCCTTCGGTAGAGGTGTTGATTGTTGTTGTTGTATCGGCTATGGGCCTACCCCTCAGTTGTGAGGTGGTTGTTTGAGGGAGGAGTTCGGTACTCCCTTGTTTTACAAATCCTCTTCGGTAGAGGTTCCCTCGGTGGGAGATAGTGGATTGGAAATCCTACACGGTGATGTAGGCGGGGATGTAGAGCTGGGTGCTCGAACCTCGAAACATATCTTGTTGTTTGCGTTTGATCCAATATCTCTCAACTCACTCTCTCTTTATATTGTGCATAGCATCATACTTCATTCATATCATATATTGCTTGTTGTGCCTTGCATATTTCATATTGCTATATCTTGTATATGCTTGGTTCTTTGTGTGTGCCTCACTTATACTTAACCACAATAGCTTCACATAGCACCTCAACCCATTCAAGGGGAATCAAGAGGAGTTAGTCCAGAGCCCTTCACGGGGAATTCGGCTACACTTGTTGGTTGTATTAAGTGTGTTTGCAAAATTTGTTTAAGCTTCCGCATTTAGCGCACTTAGTTCTTAGATTAGCACTTACACCTATTCACCCCCCTCTAGGTGTTTTTCAAGTTTATCTCCATTGACTCGGCGAAGAGTGGTGATAATTATTCCAATCTTCCTCATAATACTAAGATTGGGGATAATATTAATTCAGATAAGACTAATCCGGCATACTTAGTTGGTTAAAGTAATGTAGTACTGGGTTGGTAATATTCGAGTCAAAAGAAGTCGATGCAAAGTATGGATCACTATATGCATTATAATAATTATAATTGTAAACTATATTACAAATATGTCAAAATAAAATAAAAACAAGCAAAGATACAAGCAAACAAATATCTAACCTAAATTAGGGTAGACCTAGATGAGATCTAACTGGTTAAACTGTCCATGGGGGTACATTGTAGAATCTAACCACAAGTTAATCGGTCAGGTAGGGACAAGATCAGTTGGAGGTATCCGTGCATAAGCAACGTGCCTAATTATGCCAAATCACTGTTCTTCGAGGTTTCGCCTTTCAATCCCCAACCTTTGATACTGATTTGGTAAGAGTCAAATTCTAACAACTTTTCCCTTAGGTCAGTCTCCTATTGAGTCTGAGATGCTCCTAGGGCCAACGTCTACTCAGTTTTAAGTTAAGATTGGTTAGTAAGTAAGAAGATGTTTTGTGGGCTAAGCGAGGATAATGACTTCCCACCTTATCTTGTTTATAGGACAAGCCCTTAAATCATTTTAGTGCGTGTGTGCAACTATATAGCAAAAATAACAACCAATCAATATAACATGCAAGTGTGTTTCTTAAACTATATGCAATGCGGATGTACCTAGGTTCCATTACTCTTCAGCAGTAATTTAAATGTAACGAATTAAATAAATGCCTAATATGCAATGTCTAAATAATTTTTAGCATTAACAAACAATCATATTATTGTTGAGGTTAGAATAGTGTGCAGAATATGTAAAACAGAAAAAGTATAAACTGAAATAGATAAATCCTTTAATTCCAAACAACTTGCAATAAACTATAGTTAGTAGTTCACCACAAATGCCGCGTTTGCGCTGCACAATTGTGGACTCTGATGCTCTGCCTTCTTGGACAGAGGCACAAGGTAGTAATATGTCCACTGCAATCCTAGTTTCCAAATATTAACCCCTGCACACAAAAGCAGAGAAGAAAAAGTTAAGCTATTTAAAGTAAATCAAAATAAAAACTTACCATCCCTCCCTGCTAATGGCGGCAAAATTTTGATTGAGGTATGACCTGGACAAAAAGTAGAGTTTAGAAATTGAGAATGAAATGTGCTAAGTTCCTCAATACTACCGCTATAGCAAGGGCTATGCAGGTCATAATCCTCAAGGAGGGACTGCGATGGAAGCATTTGAGTAAGTTCCTTCTTAAGTTATTTAACTGGATAAATGTCTTCTTTGTTTTTAGAAAAAAAGGAAAAATGAATTACATGATACATTTATAATTATTAATCAATCTGTTACATGATAAAAATATTAGGGATAATACCCCCTTTTATATAACCAGAGAATCCTTAATGAGAAGAAAACTAACAGATCTGAAAATGGATCAAAAATTAAATCAGAATTCAAAATGGAAATTGTCTAGATGTGTGGCCGATCGGGCGGTCAATCGCGCTCCACAGTGTCGAAACTGCACTCTGTGCGATCGATCGCACTCTCTACAGAACCAATTTGGACATTTTGACCGATCGACTGGGTGATCGATTGGGTCTATTTTTGCTGACCAGCTCCTCTTGGGCGGTCGACCACTCCTCTTGGGCGGTCAACCGGGTGATCGACCGCTACCCTTCCTTTTCCATCATGCACACTCTGTGCATAGCCGCTCGACCGGTGGGTCAATCGGCCCTCTGTCTACGGCTGAGTATGGTCTTTTACCTTGCACCATTGAAATCCGATCTCTACACTATCTTTTTCAAAGAGTTAAAGAGCTCTACTAATAAGATTTTGCACTCTCTCCCCACAATTCTTCACCTCGGTGAATATTTCTCAAATCTGAGCCGAACACAAATAGCACCATTGATTTGTCACATACATTGCATTCATGTTATCACTTTACCACACTTGTTTGCTAATAAATGATATTAATAAGTGTCTTTTTTCTTTGCTAATTGTAGGCCCAAATGCTCAAAGAAATAAATGAGAAACAAGCCCAAAAGCCCACTTTATTCTGAATTAATTCAGAATAACTCGAAGTGAAGAAATCTAGGCTATCAAGGAGTTGAGAAAATCCCTCCTTGAATCGAGGAATCGGAGCCAAGAAAATCAAATGCTGATTCAGTCAGTGGTTGAAGAAGAAACAAGAAAATCAACCAGATATGCGAGAAGCCCTTCACCCCAGGAAGCTCCCCCCTCTTGGTGTGGCCACCTGGCCACACCAGTGCCGTAGAATTGCGGCCCAAGCTGCAATTCTGCGGCCAACTGAAGTCAGTTGGGGGAGAGTTTGCTCCCCCAACGTTCCCGGGATCCTGATTCTTTGGTTTTTGGCTATAAATACCTCTTTCAGCAGAGAAAAAGGTAGCGAAGACTAGGATTAAACTTTGCTTTTATTTTCTTAGGATCTAGGTTCATTGTTAGTTAGAACACAAGTTGTAACTCTGTTGTTTACTTTGTAGTTCAGTTTAAAAAGCTTGTGAGAGAGAGGACTGAGAGCTTGTAATCAAAGATTGACGTGACAGCAATTCAAGAGCAAGCCATCTTTCCTCCACTCGTATTTCGGTATGTTGCGCATGTTTATTTTTGCTTTGTCGTTTTCCATGAATAACTAAAAGGTTTTCTGGGCTAGCTATCTACTCTCTCTTGTTTTCTTCTCCTCTGTTTTTTAAAGAAAAAGTCCCGATGACTCATATGCATGCCTCCCTTACAAGCCTTTCTTTTTGAAAGTGTTCTTGAAGGCACATGAGGATGGGCATAGATAGTTGAATTCACTATTCTCTCTTGATCTTCTTGTGAATCATTTTTAATTTATTCTTGCTTCTTCGCGCTTTATGTTTTAATATCTGATTCCAACTCTTTCTTGAATATAAAGAACTTAACCCCTCTACATCTTATGTGCTTTACTCAAAGCTCTCTAAAAAAAATCAACTTTAAGTCTTGCAAATGAACCCGAGGGACTTAATATTTTAAGAGAAGAATGAACAATTGAGTAGGAAGATAGTAAGCCCAGATTTGATTTCATATTATAAAACAACATCACAACTCTTAAAGCTTTTTACAAATCACTTTCTCCAAATCCTTTTCTGAAAGTTGAAATTTCTCTTTTTCATCTCTTTTCCTTCCATTCTCTTTTTCTTAAAAAACTAACACACTTCTTTGTTTCTATTTACTTCACCGAAACGCTTCTATCGCATCCCTCCTCGTGGACTCGACCCGTTAGCCACAAGCTACACGGTACATTCTTAACTTCATTGGTTGTTTCATTTGTTTTAGCAATCAATTTTTGGCGCCGTTGCCGGGGAGGGAACGGTTGTAGTTGTTTTAACAACTTTTGTGTGTTTGTTTCAGGGATTCGAAGATCAAGATCTAGCATTCAAGCTTTGCCAAGAAGACTTGAAAATTCTGTGCCCCTACTCTCGAAAGTAGGAAACAGAATTTCAAGAAATTGCTTTGCAAAATTTGAAATTTTTTTGGGACTACTAAAAACTTTGTTTTGCAGGACATATTGCTCGCAAAAAAAATTTAGTTTTTATATGTCATATTTGTGCTAGTGTTTCTATCCAACATCCCTGTTTTTAAGTCAACAGTAAAAGATTCGTTGAAAGTTAAAAATTGATTAGACCTTTGCATTCTAGGCACAAGTCTTTTTCAATTCTTTTACTTTACTGTTGAAGAGAGCTGGAGACAAGGTATGTATGCACAGCATATAGTTTAGGAAACATTCTTGGGTGATTTTGCTTTTGAATGCTACTTTCCTATATCTTGCACACTTGCTCTAATCAATTCTAAGGGCAAAACCCCAATCAAGATAAGGTGGGGAAGTCATTACCCTTCCTTAGCCCACAAACTATCTCCAAGCACGCACAACCTAAGCATAATTAAAATTTGATAGACGTTGGCCTTAGGGACATCTCGAACTCAATAGGAGATTATCCTAAAGAGGGAAAGTGTTGGAAATTGACTCCTGTAAAATCAGTGTCAAGGAAAGGGATTGAGGGCCGAAAGCCCGAAGTGCGGTGGTTATTTAATTAAGGAACGTCTTTTGACGGAAAACCTCCCACCAAACTTGCCCTGACCTAGCTGATTCGCTTGTAGTCAAGGTCTACATTCTACCTCTTGTGGACAATCAACCAGTTAGGAGTTATCTAGGTCAAGGATACCTTAGACTAGGCTTGGTTGATTTTTCTTTATTGTTGACCGCTGTTTGAACTTGTTGTGATTGTGACTGTGATTGTGTATGCAAGTTTGGTCGAGAGACCCTAATTCATCTAGGTTGACTAGACACACATCACCACCTAAGTTTGAACCAAGACCAGATCCGGTAATGGCTCAATCCACATCACTGCAGGATAGGTTCTACCCCATTAGGACCTCACTTCTATCATGCATCTCACTTTCATCGGTTGGTGAATACAATTTTGAGCTCAAGCCTCAATTCATCAACACACTCCCCAAATTTCATGGTCTAGAGTCCGAAGATGCCTACTTCTTCATAAGAGAATTTGAGGAAGTATGTCTTATGATGAAAACCCTCACCTTGTAGACGATGCTATTAGGTTGAGATTTATCCCGTTTGCACTTAAGGACCTAGCAAAAAAGTGGCTCTACAGCTTAGCAGCCGGTTCCATCACATCTTGGGATAGTTTCATCAAGGTCTTCTTGAAGAAATTCTATCCTATCCATAAAACTGATCTCATTAGGAAGACGATCATGCAATTTAAGCAAGACCCTAGTGAACCGTTCTGGAGGTACTTCGAACGCTTTAAGGACCTCCTTGTCCAATGTCCACATCATGGAATAGAGAAATGGCGACAATGCCAAATTCTCTATGACGGTTTAGACTATTCCACCAAAACCCTCTTAGAAAGTATGTGCCAAGGGGGTTTCTTGCAGAAAGATGAGATGAGGGATGGAATTTGTATGAAAATTTAGCTGAGAAAACCATCCAATGGGAATCTGCGAGTGAGACCCCTAAGAATCCTAACTCTATTTCTTCAAAAGGAGGTCTCCACTCCATAGAATCGTCCATCGCTAATGAGGCTAAGTTAGCTAATTTAGTTAGAAGACTGGAAGCTCTAGAGACGAAAGAACCAAATCCAGTCAATCAAGTCAGCCCGAACCAATTTCCACCCCCGGGCTGCACTTACTGTCAAGCCATGAACCATGTATTCGAGGAATGCCCAGTGTTTCAGGCTCAGCAATCCTATCACGAACCGATGAATGCGACTTTTTCAAGGCCGAACAACAATCCTTACGCTCCAACGTACAATCCCGACTGGAGAAATCACCCTAATTTCTCATGGAGCCAAAACAACAATGACCATTCACGATCCAATCAAGCTAACCACTTCCATCATGGTAATAATTCTTCCAATCATCAACCCAACTTCTCCAATTTCCATAATAATTCTCCCAACCATCCACCAAACTTTTCGAATTATCAACAGAACTTTCCTAACCAAGCCCCGCAATCCTCCTTCCAGAATCCTCAATTGGAAAGAAGAATGACTGACTTTGAGAGAAACATGGAGAGATATATGAAAAACCAAGACTCTCTCATGCAAACCATTCAGAGGTTAGAGGTTCAAATGAGCCAACTAGCCAACCCACAGAATGAGAGACAAAAGGGTACCCTGCCTAGTCAGCCAGTCACCAATCCGAGGAATTCCCAACAAGCTCATTTGGCTGAGGATCCTTCATTCAACCAATATAATGTTGTGCATACATTGAGGTCAGGAAAGAAAGTTGATAACCAAGTGTCAACACCCACCAATCCTATTCAGCACAACCACAATCAAGCTTCCACCTCATCCAATCCAAGCTCTTCCAAATCTGACGAGCCTGAAAAAGACAAGTCAGCCAGCCAGGTGCACCAGCCTATAGTACCATTTCCGAATAGGCCGAAAAACATTAAGCAAAATCCGCACATGGACAAGATAATAGAGATGTTTAATCAAGTGAAAATAAATGTGCCACTTCTTGATGCCATCCAACAAGTTCCTTCCTATGCTAAGTTTCTTAAGGACATGTGCACCAAGAAGAGAAAGACTAATGTTCCAAAGAAGGTCTTCTTTGCCACTAATATTAGTGAGCTATTTTCGGGTCCTATCCCTGTTAAGTACAAAGATCCAGGTAGCCCCACCATTGCCTGCACAATAGGACAAGCCGAGATTAGTCGTGCACTTCTTGACTTGAGAGCAAGTATCAACTTGCTTCCATTCTCTGTTTATCAACAACTTGGGTTGGGTGACCTTAGTCCAACTCGAGTCACCATCCAACTGGCTGACCGTTCTGTTAAAATTCCAAAAGGGGAAATTAATGATGTCCTGATTCGGGTAGGAGAGTTCATATACCCTGTCGATTTCATAGTTTTGGAGACACAACCTGTGTCCAACTCCAATCGTAGGGCTCAAACTCCGGTCATCCTAGGTCGACCATTCCTTGCCACTGCTAATGCCATCATCATTGCAGGAATGGGTCCATGAGGTTAACCTTTGGAGACATGACTAGAGAAGTCAATGTCTTCCATCTAGGAAAACAACCCCGTGACATCGAGGACCAAACTTTTGAAGTAAACCAAATTGAGAACTTGACAAGTGAACACGAGGAAGAATTGGAATCAGAAATGGAGATTGACTTCGAGTTAGAGTCTGATGACTTTAATCTCGATCAGGTGGTAGATTCTGCCGTGAATTGGGCTTCAAACCCAATTTCACCTACAATGGAGCCAACAAATTTGACTAGTCCTTCTAGTGAGCCTGCCTCTTCCTTAGAATTGAAAGCCCTTCCTGCGCATCTCAAGTACGCCTATCTAGGTGAACAAGAGACCTTTCCCGTCATCATTGCCTCTCATTTAAATGACGAGGAAGAAAACGATTTGAAAGATATTCTAAGAAAATATAAGGAAGCCATCGGGTGGACTATGACTGATATTAAGGGATTGAGTCCAACCATCGTTCAACACCGCATCCATCTCAATGAAGACGCCACACCCAAGAGAGACCCGCAGTGTAGGTTAAACCCTATTATGCAAGAGGCTGTTCATGCTGAAATCATAAAACTCTTAGACAATGGGATAATTTATCCCATTTCGGATAGCCAATGGGTCAGTCCTGTCCACGCGGTCCCAAAGAAATCTGGTTTCACCGTAGTGGAAAACGAGAACAAAGAGTTGGTTCAAACTCGACTTCCCACGAAGATTCGAGTTTGCATTGACTATAGAAAACTGAATGCTGCAACTCGTAAGGACCATTTTCCACTTCCCTTCATTGATCAGATGCTTGAACGTTTAGCGGGTCACGAGTACTACTGCTTCTTGGACGGTTACTCGGGCTATAACCAGATCCCTATCGCTCCCGAGGACCAAGAAAAGACCACGTTCACATGTCCATTTGGGACATTTGCTTATCGTCGAATGCCATTCGGCTTATGCAATGCCCCAGCAACGTTTCAACGTTGCATGTTGAGTCTTTTCTCTGATATGGTAGAGCGCTTCTTAGAAATCTTCATGGATGATTTCTCCATCTACGGAGATTCATTCACTCAATGTCTCCACCATCTTGAACTCGTCCTCCAACGCTGTGCTGAAAAACATTTGACACTAAACTGGGAGAAATGCCACTTCATGGTGAAACATGGAATTGTCTTGGGTCATGAAATATCCAAGAAAGGAATAGAAGTGGATAGAGCCAAAATCGAGGTTATTGCTAAGCTTCCCCTGCCCAAATGCGTTAAGGACATTAGATCCTTCTTAGGACATGCTGGTTTTTACCGACGATTTATCAAGGATTTTAGCAAAATTGCTAGGCCCTTGACTAATCTGTTAGCTAAGGATGTGTCCTTCACTTTCGATGCTGACTGCATCACTTCTTGGGAGAAGCTTAAGAGAGAGCTGATTTCTGCACCAATCATATCTGCACCGGATTGGTCTAAGCCATTTGAGATTATGTGCGATGCTTCTGATTTTGCCATAGGCGCTGTCCTAGGACAACGTATTGATAGCAAGCAGCATGTGATCTATTACTCTAGTAGGACTCTCAATGACGCTCAACTGAACTACACTACGACTGAGAAGGAATTCTTGGCAGTAGTGTTTGCCTTAGAGAAGTTTCGTCCCTACCTACTAGGGTCCAAAACTACCATCTTCACCGATCATTCTGCACTTAGGTATCTCATGATGAAGAAGGATGCCAAGGCCCGACTCATTCGTTGGATCCTCCTTCAAGAATTCGATCTCGAAATTCGAGACAAGAAAGGTGTAGAAAATGTCGTTGCTGACCATCTCTCACGGATTCCCAATTCTCCATGCAACGAATTACCCATCAATGAGGATTTTCCTGATGAACATCTCTTAGCTATCTCTAGGGAACCTTGGTTTGCTGATATAGTGAATTACTTAGTCACAAGCCAAACTCCGTCTCATTGGTCCAAACATGATGTTTACCGATTCTTATCCCAAGTCCGGTATTTCTTTTGGGAGGAACCGTATCTTTTCAAGTACTGTTCCGACCAAATTATTAGGAGATGCATTCCCGATTAGGAGGTTAGGAGTGTTCTGTCCTTTTGTCACGAACTTGCATGCGGTGGACACTTTGGTCCCCGCAAGACTGCTGAAAAGGTGCTACAAAGCGGGTTTTATTGGCCCACTTTGTTCAAGGATGCCTATGATTATTGCAAGACGTGCCCTAGATGCCAAATGGTAGGTAGGATCTCATATCGAAATATGATGCCCCTCAACCCAATTCTAGAAATAGAACTCTTTGATGTTTGGGGCATCGACTTTATGGGTCCATTTCCTAACTCATTTGGGAACCAATACATATTGGTTGCTGTGGATTACGTGTCCAAGTGGGTAGAAGCCATTCCATGCAAAACTAATGATAACAAGGTTGTCATAAAGTTTTTGAGGGAGAACATTTTTTTCCCGCTTCGGAACCCCTCGTGCTATCATCAGTGATAATGGCACCCACTTTTGCAATAGATCTTTTGAAGCCCTTATGCGAAAGTATGCCATAACACACAAGTTATCCACACCATATCACCCTCAAACCAGTGGGCAAGTTGAGGTTTCAAATAGACAAGTCAAACTTATATTGGAGAAAACTGTGAACCAAAACCGGAAAGATTGGTCCTTAAAACTTGTAGATGCTCTATGGGCCTACAGGACCGCTTTCAAGACGATTTTAGGAATGTCTCCCTATAGGTTAGTCTATGGCAAACCTTGTCACTTGCCCGTTGAGTTAGAGCACCGAGCCTTATGGGCAATCAAGCAATTGAATTTCGATTTGACTAAGGCCGGTGACCTTCGGAAATTACAAATTTCCGAATTGGAGGAATTGAGAAATGAGGCCTATGAAAATGCTAGGATCACTAAAGATAGAGTGAAGATTTTCCATGACAAGCACATCATAAGAAAAATCTTTGTCCCTGGTCAAAAAGTCTTACTCTACAATTCTAGGCTTCATCTTTTCCCAGGAAAATTGAAATCACGATGGACTGGGCCATTCGTTGTAAAGACCGTATTTCCACACGGTGCAGTTGAGATCAGTGACCCCAAGAATGGAAATGACTTTAAGGTAAATGGTCAACGCCTTAAACCTTTCTTGGAATCGGTGCCGGTAGATGAAACGGTAATGGGTCTTTTTGACCCAGTGTATCGATAACTTTCCTCCTTTCCATTTTATTTCATGCACTTATACATTTCTTTCGTTCATTGGGGACAATGCATGAGATAAGTGTGGGGGAGGGTTCTAATATGGCTAAAAAATTTAAAAAAATAAAATAAAATAAAAAAATAAAAATAAAGGATAGACAATATTTTGGTATATCTTTTGTAAGAATTTAAGTGAATTTTAAGGAATAGGAGAATCATAATTAGGATTTCTTACACTTGGTCGAAATAAAATAACTTGTTTGATTTTTAGGGTCAGGAAGAAAATTTGTCAAAGTAATTTGGTCTTGATCTTTACCTTGATGAAATATGCACACAAAATACACTTTCACACTTAGGGTTTGAAAACAGAGACTCTTATGCCTTATATATATATATATATAAAGTCTAATTATTGAGTAGCTAGGTGCTTTGGCCTAAGCAAGCCTTAGTATTTATGCAAAAGATAATATGACAAGTTTGAAAAGAAAAAAAAGGTATTCTCTGATTAAGCTGGGTATTTATGCCTCATGAAGCATAAATATTCACGCCTAAAAGGGGTACCTCGTATAAATAATGTGTATCCTCTGATTAAGCTAGATATTTATGCCTCATGGAGCATAAGTATTCACGCCTAAAAGGGTTACATAGTATAAATAAAAACCTTGGTTTCGTGGCCTTATCTGCTCGGGTGTCTAGGTCCTTAGGGGTGTTTTCTCACCTGGTCCCCTAAAACCATCCGGTTTGGGTATCACCGACTGAAAGCTCGTTACATGGGCAGATTAGAAAGCCTAATGAAATTGAGGAATCACAAAATAAAAAAAGAATAATAAATAAATAAATATGAGGCATGGGAATTAATGTTGAAGAGCCCTTAGTAAACTTCACAGTCACGATGGTGCATACGAATCAGGGTAAATTAATAGACTAGATGAGAAGTACAATTTGACTCCTTACTTAAATTGATGACATGTTTTTGAATGGAGACTAAGTTTAGGAATGAAAAATTTGATATTCCTATAACTTATAGATTACTTAAGATCTCACAAATATACTTCAAATATTTTCTCCTTCAAAATAAAAAAAAAAATTGCTTTTCGAAAATACTAACCTTTTACTCTTTCTTTTTGGATTTTGTGGGTGTAATCCGCTGAAAACCCTCACGAGACAAAACTCGTCCTCTAGGGGTGACCTAGAGGTTTAACGGCTTGTTGCACATGCTCAGTGCAATCGAGTGACCTGCGAAAGTGGTCTAATAATTGATTCAAGTTAGTCTAATGATTTTTGCTCGAGGGCGAGCAAAAGATAAGTGGGGGGGTGTGATTTGTCACATACATTGCATTCATGTTGTCACTTTACCACACTTGTTTGCTAATAAATGATATTAATAAGTGTTTTTTCTTTGCTAATTGTAGGCCCAAATGCTCAAAGAAATAAATGAGGAACAAGCCCAAAAGCCCACTTTATTCTGAATTAATTCAGAATAAACTCGAAGTGAAGAAATCTGGGCTATCAAGGAGTTGAGAAAATCCCTCCTTGAATCGAGGAATCGGAGCCAAGAAAATCAAATGCTGATTCAGTCAGTGGTTGAAGAAGAAACAAGAAAATCAACCAGATATGCGAGAAGCCCTTCACCCCAGGAAGCTCCCCCCTCTTGGTGTGGCCACCTGGCCACACCAGTGCCGCAGAATTACGGCCCAAGCCGCAATTCTGCGGCCAACTAAAGTCAGTTGGTGGAGCGTTTGCTCCCCCAACGTTCCCGGGATCCTGATTCTTTGGTTTTTGGTTATAAATACCTCTTTCAGCAGAGAAAAAGGCAGCGAAGACTAGGATTAAACTTTGCTTTTATTTTCTTAGGATCTAGGTTCATTGTTAGTTAGAACACAAGTTGTAACTCTGTTGTTTACTTTGTAGTTCAGTTTAAAAAGCTTGTGAGAGGGAGGACTGAGAGCTTGTAATCAAAGATTGAAGTGACAGCAATTCAAGAGCAAGCCATCTTTTCTCCACTCGTGTTTCGGTATGTTGCGCATGTTTATTTTTGCTTTGTCGTTTTCCATGAATAACTAAAAGGTTTTCTGGGCTAGCTATCTACTCTCTCTTGTTTTCTTCTCCTCTGTTTTTTAAAGAAAAAGTCCCGATGACTCATATGCATGCCTCCCTTACAAGCCTTTCTTTTTGAAAGTGTTCTTGAAGGCACATGAGGATGGGCATAGATAGTTGAATTCACTATTCTCTCTTGATCTTCTTGTGAATCATTTTTAATTCATTCTTGCTTCTTCGCGCTTTATGTTTTAATATCTGATTCCAACTCTTTCTTGAAGATAAAGAACTCAACCCCTCTACATCTTATGTGCTTTACTCAAAGCTCTCTAAAAAGAATCAACTTTAAGTCTTGCAAATGAACCCGAGGGACTTAATATTTTAAGAGAAGAATGAACAAGTGAGTAGGAAGATAGTAAGCCCAGATTTGATTTCATATTATAAAACAACATCACAACTCTTAAAGCTTTTTACAAATCACTTTCTCCAAATCCTTTTCTGAAAGTTGAAATTTCTCTTGTTTATCTCTTTTCCTTCCATTCTCTTTTTCTTAAAAAACTAACACACTTCTTTGTTTCTATTTACTTCACCGAAATGCTTCTATCGCATCCCTCCTCGTGGACTTGACCCGTTAGCCACAAGCTACACGGTACATTCTTAACTTCATTGGTTGTTTCATTTGTTTTAGCAATCAACCATGTAGACTCTATCGGACAGCACCAATGTGGTTACCTGCGTAGCCCCTGCTCAAGGGATCAAGCCATTTATAGTTCATCCAAATGAGCTCCACCGAGCTCAAGAAACTAGAAGGATATGGAGTAACTCCTTGCAATGTATAAACTTCATTCCCAAAATAACCTTTGTAAGCATATCAGTGGGATTATCCTTCGTGTGAATTTTTTGTATTCGACGTCCCCCTCATCAAGAATCTCCCAAACAAAGTGGAACCTAATGTCAATGTACTTTGTCCTTGCATGCTGATTCTTTGTCAAATATATAGCACTTATGCTATGATCCAGATCAATCCCAAGTCATTAAGCAACATTAAAAGCCAAATTGCCTCCTTCATAGCCTCCATCATGGCAATATACTCGGCCTCCTAGCGGACAATGCACAGTAGACTGTAGAGTAAAAGCTAGCTCACCCGTGCATAGGACAATGTAAACACATATCATGTTATAGACCGGCATTTGTCGAGGTCTCCTGCATAGTCGGAATCAACATGTCTGATGCACTCCTTCTTACCTATAAAAGCCTTCTTGAATACCAAACCAAAGTCTATGGCATCTTTGATGTACCGTAAAATTTAATTCAATGTCTCCCAATGACATCTGCCGGGATCGTGCATGTATCTGCTAACCATTGAAATAGTTTGTGATAGATCAGGCATTGTACACGCCATTGCATACATTAAAGTACCAACCACACTAGCATATGGTACGTAAGTCATGTAATCACGCTTTTCAACAGAAGTAGGAAATATAGTACCTTTAACTTGAAATGAAAAGCTAATGGTGTACATACAGAATTCATATCACCATTGATGTTGAATCTCTAAAGTACCTTTTTCAAATACTCCTTTTGTGTCAAGCTAATCTTCCCACCTTTCTGGTCTTTCTCAATCTCCATGCCTATCTCCTTCTTCGCTTCACCCAGATCCTTTATATCAAATTCTAAAGACAGGTCCTTCTTCAGTTTATTAATTGTAGATCTGCTGTTAGAAACGATGAGCATATCTATAGGTTGTCTAAAAATCACCAAGGACAAACCCACAAACGCGGGCCTCATTTGAACACGAGGGTCACAGTTCAACTCAAATGAAGATCTCAAGATAGACGCAAGAGTGGTCTTTCAACTCAAATATGGACTTCATCAAGCAGGAGATGCGAAGGTCATGTTCAACACTAAATATGGCAGTCATGTTGATCATCAAAACGTGAGCCTGAGTAGATTCGCGTTCCAACTTAAACACATGTAGCTTTGCATCTTCAAAGCCAACACGTGAGTAGCAACGCGTTTCAACTTCAATGTGATCCTGAGTAGTGTCGTGTTCCTACTTCAACGCGACTATGTGAGCTCCGCATTTCAACACAGACGCGACCCTGTGAAGCTTGTTAGCTCCACGTCTGATAATAGAGCGAGATCCGCGTCAAACACGAGACCCGCGTTTCTATTATAACTAAATCCATTACTGTATTAATTAATACTCATATAATATGGGGAGTTAATCCCCATTATGGAGAGATTTTAGTGGACAATTCTACCCCTAAAACCCCCTATAAATAGCCATGAAAGCTGTTAGGAAGGAGAGACTGTTTTGAACTAAAGTGAAGCAAATTCAGTAACCTAAAAGTTCAGAACTTTTGAGCAATAAAAAAATATAGAGAGATAGAAGAAGAGAATTCCTTTGAAAAGGAGAACTCCAATGCTTGCTGCATTCAAGAAGAGTTATTTCAATCTCTTCAAGAGCATCCTCAAGATGATCTAAGAGAAGATTTTTGTTTGGTCGATCAACAGAGAATCAGATTCACTCTCCACTGTCACACAAAGAACCCAACTTTAAATAAAGGAGAGATCTAGATATTCTCCTCTCCTTTGTAATCAAATTGAGTCCGTTGCAATTTTCATCCATTCAATGAGTTTCACTTTGAGTTTTTTCGACTAAACAAAAGATGACTCGGCTAGAGATAGTTTTCTCCACTGATTAGAAGGCCATAGCGCAAGTCAACCTCAAGCTTCTTTGATCGATGGTCGAATCGCTCATCGTCCAGTTTGACCGAAAGAATTTCGAAGAGCTTCTCACCTCGGGCTCCATTAGCCTCAAAGTCTCATGCGAGATTCGGTCTTAAGTTTCTTTGGAGACATTTTATAGAGAAGCCCTTACGCTTGTTGATAAGGTAAGTGGCTCAACCTCTATTGAGGTTTTGACAACGTCCCGTAGAGTCAAAATGGCTTGAGAAAATGTCTCTCAAGAGAACGGCAAAGCCAATTTCTTGGCTCATGGCCAACACAGTGGCATAGGCCAATCTTGCTGCCAAACTCCTCCCAAGGTACAACAAACTCAGTTTGCAAGGGGTTCGTAACCACTCATATGAGCCAAGCAGATTGCTAATCGACGACAAAGACATCAAGCTTGCCATCAATAAAAAGAAGTTGAAGACAGTGTTGTTTGCACTAAACGTGCAGCTCACATTCAGCCCCACGTCTCTGCTTCAAAATGCGACACTCACATTCAAACGCCACAGTCGCTGAGAAGAGAACTATGTGTTTTTGTGCCAAAACACAAGGGTCGCATTCAGCAGAAGACTGCGTCAGAAGTGACCTCCACATTTCACTTCTAAAACGCGAGAGTCAATAGGAGACTGCGGCAAAATGTAACCTTCGTGTTTCACTTGAGAAATGCGAGGTTCGCGTCCAGCCTCAAGAGGCCTAGTTAAAGTGTGAATTAGAAAGCATCACCCTCATGGGTTTAAGGCTATTTCTTCAGATACCCCTGCAACATGTCTGAGAGACTACATGGTGAGAAAGAGAAGTGCTCATTAAATTGCTCCTCAGTGCAATTCCAAGTAGTTTATCTCAACAGTGCTATCTGATTGTCACTGTAACTTTCACATGACTAAGTCGTCAGTTTTTAGCCGATTGTCAATGACTTCAAACTCAAACTCCACCAAGAGGCTGACAATCTCTTAAGAAGAAGTCATTTTCTGATGCTGAGTACTCGGAGGTGACTTCCAACATGGTGGGTCCAAGTATCACTCCAAGCAAGTCGAAAAGGGAAGCAACTTGCCCTTAGTTCTGAGGAGTCAGTTACTGAACTTCATTAGGTTTGAAAGAATATTGATCGAGCCTAAGGAATTTACCGACACACTCGGTTCTGAACCAAAACAGTGGCCCCAATCAACTATATTTTGCTGGCTAGAGGGATTGAAGCAGATGATGAGCATTCTGCTATTGTGGATCTTATTCATCATACTCTTATAAGGAGACAAAAGCTTTCACATATATTTCTGATATTTCAGAAAAGATAGCAAAGAAATTTGAGGAGCAAGCTCAAGTGCAACAGGTACAACAGGAGATGCTTCAAGCCTAACAAGAGTTTATCAGTGATCTCAAGAAGATGATAGCTCTTTTGCTTAAAAAGTCAAAAAAGAAGACGAAAAATCTGAAGACTAAAGTTTCTTTTCGGAAAAGCAAGGGTTAAAAGGACGTTGAAAACTCTACCTACGAACACTCTGATGGCAATGAGAATAACTTTGGATATAAAAATCCTAAGTTTTATTGAAGAACCAAAGAATTCAGAAGATAATCATGTCAAGAAGATGAATGAGTTTGAGAAATGCCTAGAGGCTATCTCAAATCAAAGCAATTTTAAAGAAGTAGGGGTGGTCAGACCATACTCAACCGAATGGGATTTAGGTCCCTATCCTTCTAGGTTCAAGGCACCGAATCAGCATGCCTTTGACAAAAAGGTTCGCCGAACCAACATATATACTACTTCAAATCTCAAATAGAGAATGTAGTATCAATCGATGCCATCATGGCTCATTTATTTATCAGCATCCTCGAGTTGCCTTTGAATGGTTCATGAAGCTTCTTACCGGCTCTATCAAGAAATGGGTCGACCTCGAGAAGCTCTTCCTGGCGTGATTCTTCGAAGAGACACCAAATTATTTGTGCCAACTCTCCTTACTACAAAGCAAAAGAAGGGAGAGTAAATCAAAGCATTTCTAGAGAAATTTTGTAGTATGACGCTCTAATGTCCAAGAGGCATGACACAATCTACACTGGAATAGACTTGCCACTACAACCTACAAACCACATTCCTAACTCAAATAGGAGTAACTTAAAGTCGCATATGGAAATAACTAATATTATAACGAACGAGCAGAAGATATAATTGAATGAGTAAGCTAGAAAAATTATAGGAGCATGTAGCATTGAATCTACTAGGTAACGAGGTGATCTGATTTTTATGACTGCCATGTTCAACAATTATCTCTGAATAGTCTAAATCAATCCATCAGTATAATGTCAAAGAATATCTTTGTTTGTCATCCCCGTGGAATAAAAAACCCCCAGAAGTACATCATGTACTACTCCAAACAAAAATTATTATTCATGATCAAGTTAACAATACACCTCTGATCAAATAAGTACTTACAGAAAATGCCAATTTCTATATAAATTCCCCCACGGAGTTTATATTTCTTCAATCCTCAGTAAGATTTTAGAAGTTATCTATAGAATAACAATCTAACACCTCTGACAAATAAATAATAGAGGAATACGTTGGCTTTTACGCCAAACGAAAAATCCTTTACAACTCATCATGCTGAGGAGAATTGTATGGTCAGCCCCACTCAAATAGTAGTTGGTAAAGGTATACAAAATCCATTAATAGCTGAGTATTTGCTAAAAATTCTAAGGGAGCTAATACCAGTTATTTCCACCAAAATCCCTTACCAGTTCTCTTGCATGGAATGATAGGACCATAAACTATATTCTTTTCTCCAGCGAAATGATTATAGATTTATCCTGTCATGTTAATATTATATCTCTGACAGTAAAGCTTCAAGATATCCCCTATGGATTAAATTCTTCTTGTTAATTTTCTTCAATAGAATGATGGGTCCACCAAATATTACTCAAATCGCAGAACCAATTTCGGTCAACTTAACACCACATCTTTGACGAAACATTGCTTAAATCGCAAAATTAATTCTGGTCAAGTTAATACTACACCTCTGATCAAAATTGCCTAAGCTGCAAAACCCATACTTGCTAAGTTATATCTCACCTATAACAGTCATCTTCTCGATTTTCTCAAAGAAAATGAGACTTACAGTGCTAAGTTAATACAACATCTCTGGCACATCTCACTGTTAATTTTAATATTACATCTCTAACAACAATTTGCTCAATTTTTTCAGTGAAAATGGAACCTTTGGTGCAAACTTAATATCACACCTCTAGCATATCTCCCTGTTAAGTTAACATCACACCTCTGACAGTGAACCTTCTCGATTTTTCTAACAGAAACGAGAACCTTTGGGGTTAATACTACAACTCTCCAATACTATGTTAATATCACACCTCTGGCATACCTCACTATTAAGTTAATACTACACCTCTAACAGTAATTTTCTCAATTTTCCAAGAAGAAAATGAGCTCCCAGTACTTCAAAAGATTGTTCGTCCAATTACAAAGGCCCAAATCAAGATAAGTCTGAAATATTTTGAAATCTTTTAAAGTCAACCACGGGATTTCAAAAACTTTGGAGGGAGTTATGTAGGGTATCTAAAAATCACCAAGGACAAAATCACAAAAGCAGGCCTTATTCAAATGCGGGGGTCACACTTCAACTCAAATGCGAATCTCAAGACAGAAGAAAGAGTGATATTTCAACCCAAATGCGGACTTCATCAAGTAGGAAACGTGAAGGTCGCGTTCAATACTGAACGCCGCAATCGTGTTGATCAACAGAACACGAGTCTGAGTAGCTTCGCGTTCCAACTCAAGCGCGAGTCTATGAAACTTCGCATCTTCAAAGCCAACACACGAGCCTAAGTCGTGACGTGTTTCTACTTCAACGTAAGCTTGAGTAGCATCGTGTTTCAACTTGAACATAAGCCCATGAGCTTCGCGTTTTAACACAGAAGCTACCTTGTGAAGCCTGTGAGCTCTGCATCTAACAACAGAGCGAGGTCCGCATCCAATGTGAGAATCTCATTTCTAATGTAACTGATCTCCGTTAGTGGGTCAATTAATACCCACGTAATGTGGGGAGTGAGTTCCCATTATGGAGGAATTATAGGGGACAATTTTACACCTAAAACCCCATATAAATAGCTATAAAAGCTATTGGGATGGAGATATTTTTTTTGAACTAAGGTGAAGTAAATTCGGCAACCTAAAAGTTCAGAAATTTTGAACATTAAAGAGAGAGATAGAGGAAAAGAGTTCCTATTAAAAAAGAGACCCCAACACTTGCTACTTTCAAGAAGAGTTATTTCAACCTCTTCGAGAGCATTCTCAAGATAATCCAAGAGAAAATTTTCGTTCCGCTGGTCAACAGAGAAAAAGATTCACTCTCAACCGCCACATGAAGAACCCAGCTTTAAATAAAAGGGTTATCTAGATATTCTCTCCTCATTTGTATTCAGATTGAATCTATTATAATTTTCATCCATTCAAAGAATTTTAAACAATATCGTCCACATACCACAATAAATAGATGTACTCTCCTTCAAGTAGCTTTCGTAATACATACATGGGTCGTAATGGCTTCATGTGTACATCTTGCCTCTTATGAAGCTGTCAAAAATTCTTATACCACTGCCTTGGTGATTCTTTAGTCCATAAAGTGATTATTTCAACTTGCATACCATATGTTCTTTTCCTGCAGTTTTGAATCTCGTCAGCTGAGATATATAGATCTCTTCTTTCAGATCGTCATGGAGAAGTAGTTGATCAAGTTGCAACTCGTACTATGCCGCCATGCCAATAAAATCTAAATAGATGAGTACTTAACAACGGGTGAGAATACCTTGTTGTAGTTAATACTTTCTCATTGTGCGTTGCCTTTAGCTACTAATTTGGCCTTATAGCGTTCATTATCACCATTGAGAGATTCATATTTTTTGTAGATACCCACTTATAACCAATCACCTTCTTAGGCAACTCTGACAGTTCCTAGGTGTCGTTCTTGTGTAGAGAACCAAATTTTTCATCATGACGTCCCTTCACATCTTGAATTCTGAACTGATTTCAGTTTTCCTTTGTGTAGATGGACTCGCCTCCTCAACGAATGGGAGAGCATAGGCTATGATCATGTTAGTAGTGAGCCAACTAGGCTTACAGGATCTCTGTGAGTCCTTCTAACTTCAATGGATTTTGGACATCACACATAGCATGTCCTTGATCCTCATCTGTTGTAACAAAATTGATATACTCTGATGCTAATTGTTGCATGCATAACTCGGGATACCACACTTACTATAATACCAATAGTTGAGAGATACGAAGATCCCCACTGACGACCTCAAGTACGGCATGAGATCTATTACCTCGAACACACAAGATGAATATTGAAAGATAAAAGGTGACACAATTTAATATGGTTCAGCCCAAACTTGTCCTACATCCACGGGGAGAGAACTTGAGAGAGCTTTATTAATAAACTTGATTCAAAGAGATTTAACCTTCCTCTTGATGACACAATAGTATTCACCTTCCCTTTGAATTTACACCTTGATTACAAGAGTGTACCTTCTCTCTATACACCTTCAGCTTGTTCCTTTTTTTCTTGATTTTTTAGGGCCTTATATTGTTGTTCACCACAACTTTCTTCGGCTCTTCTAGTCCACCCAAATTTTAAGTAATAATTCTTTATTTATAGAATTTTACAATACAACTCCTATTTGGACTATGAGATGATCTTGGTCATTGGATGCTTAAAGAATCTTGATCATCCTATTAAGAGTTGATCTCCTTGATCTAGAAAGATTCTAAACCTTTTATTCTTTAGAAATAAATCTTCATTGAATAGGAATAAATCCTACTCAACTCCTCTGGAAAAAGAAACTCGTAATCGCCTGAAAAAACTGTTTCACCTTGATTTGCTTCTTCTGCTTCAAGTCATCTTCTCCAACTCAATTGGATTTTCTTGAACCATCACCTCCTATTGAAAAATAAAGCAAAATCCTAACAATCTCCATCTTGACATGCTTCTTAAGCCTTCAACAAAATAATATGAGATTTTGGACTACTACCTTAATTCTATCCTTAGCTGTAACCATATTGTGAGGCCTCGAACCTTGCCCCTCTCCCCGGCGCCTTTGGCGGATTCACTGCCATGCCTTGAGTCATCTCGAACCTCGCCTGAAAGCACTCTTTCTGTAGTCATCCTGCAAATCTTAGACTCATTGTAGTTTTTCTTGAAACTCCACCTCAAAGTGAGCTCTCTTAAAGCTTTTCATTGAATCTCCCTGACCTAGTTTCTTTCCCTTTGCTTGCATTGCATCACCCCCGTCACCAGCAAATTTCACTTTGTGACACCTTCCTAGCCATGGGGGCCCTGCCGGTTTTGAGGCAATCCACCTTTATTCTGCCATGGTCTTTCCGACTTTACACGAACATTGTCAAGAGCTTGTCGTCCCATGATCTTTCACCGATCACTTAGTGATGGTCCATCTTTATTTTAACCTTAAGACTTACCGTCTTCACATAATTTCCTTGGTCTTACTAGGCCTTCCCGTCACACACTGCCATGATCTTTCTTCCATCAATCAAGACTACCATCCACCACTACATTGATGTTTGCCAGATTTATTGTCATGCTATTAACGATTTTCAAACCTGCTAAATCCACCAATCCCTGCAATAGTCTCACCGTATCACGACTAACCCGTCGTAACTTTGACCATAATTTCTGTCGATTCTTTTAATCGATCTATATAGAAATTGCATCAAACATTAGAATCTCCTTGATCTGCACCCACTATTACATCAAAAACATTGAAAAATATAGGGTTTAACGCCTTGATCATCTGAGTCTAACTACGATTGCATGATCTACCTTTTGATCAATCTCTTGCATTGATCATCTTCATTACCTTCCGCTGTTTTTTCCTTTAACTTGTTGCCACAGAAAGCCTCCATGGGATGCCTCTATGAGCTCGTCGAGCTCGTCTTACCGTCTGCCATTGGTGATAATCCAATCATCATGTCATGTTCAGATCTGAGCATCATTGAGCCTTGACGACTCTTCCTTGATCAATATGCTCCAAAATTTCAAAATTCATTAATCTTTACCTTAGAACAAATTTAAAATTTCTTGTTGTCTTTTTAATCTTGATGCCTTCGTTGTACTTCATCAACTTGAGATCTTGTTCTTCATCTAGAGCACTTGAGTCTTGAACGAATACCATCAACTCTGATACCATTTGTTGTAACAAAATTAATATACTCCGATATCAATTATTGTGTACATAACTCGGGATATCATACTTACTATGATATCAATAGTTAGGAGATATGGAGATCCCCACTATGACCTCAAGTATGCTATGAGATCGGTCACCTCGAGCATAATGATCGGGGCGAAACCAGCACTCTAAAATGTGTATTTATGAAATCGATGTAAAAGCTCGGATATGTGCTAATGTTCCCTCGATACTTCCGTTATAGCATTGGCTCAACGGGTCGAATCCACAGGGATGGGAGGTGATAGAAGCATTAACAGCTTTTATTCACGTTTTATGTTAACACTTCTTCTTTGTTAAAAGAATTACAAAAGAAAAGAAAAGAAAAGAAAAGGAAAGCAAGCATGTGGTAGGTGAGAAGGGCGAGGAAAACGTCGATGTGAACAATCAAAGAGAAGTGGTTTGGAAAGCAAAATAGAAAAGAAGAAGAAGCTTGTAGTAAAGAAGATGAAATAAGGGTGAACAAAGAGGATTGTAAAAACACCGATGAAAAGATAAAAGAATTGCTTTTTAAAATAAGATAAAATAAAAACTCATGGCTACTAACTACAAATTGCTCCACTAACCATGCTAACATCTTAATGATAGTTACCTTACATTTGATCCTCGGCCATCACTAATCCTTGGCTTCAAGAGACGATACAAAGCATGGCAAATGAGATGGTTCTTCACATTCAAACTTGCATCAAGAGCAAGCTAATACAAACATTAGATCATCAAACCAATGAAAGAAAGCATGAAATAAGAGAGAGTTAGCTTGGTTAGCAAGTTAGCAAGTTAGATGTTAGAACCCATCATCATGAGCCATCAATGGCTCTTGCAAGAACAAGGCCTTATAGAGGCTACTCGATTCATGTGGATTATCAAGTAAGTAGTTAGATGGTTAGTGGTTAGTAGTTAGATTGCCATGAGAAGAAGAAAAGTTAGCCAAGCAACATGTAAAAAATGGAGGAGATTACATTGGAGAAGAAAGGAGGCACCTTTACATAGATTGTCACCATCTATTTCATCAATCTCTCTATTTCTCTCTCTGAATCTCTCAGCCCTACTACAAGATCTAAAAATGAAATAACATAACAAAATACAAGAAATGAAGAACACCTACCTACACTACACTAAAACATAGAAACCCTCGCCTAAAAATGAAAACTGCCTCGTTCTAGACCTATGCAGGGGTATTTATAGGGTAGGAGGATTCTAGAAGACGAGACGGGCCACGCGTCGAAAATCGACGCGTGGCCCCACCAATGGGCCGCGGATCCGCGGCTTTTGCCGCGGATCTGTGGCCAAACCAGGGAGATAATTCCCTGGTTTTGGTACGGGGGTCCGTCTGGCTTCTAAGATGTTCATGGTATATTCCAATTCTGGTAATTTCGCCCGAATATTTGTCTTACGTGCGCAAGAGTCTAGGTTTGACGAATCTTCTAGATGTTCCCTTGCTTGGCCTCCAAGTAATGCGGACTTGATTACCCTAAATTTGGTTTAATTAAGCTTTTATTACTCCTTTGCCATTGAACTCTTGATTTACCTGCAATAGAGACCAAAACACGGTTTAGACCGACAATTTATTCATAAATCGGTAGGAAAATGCGATATAATATTGCATAATCATAGACTAATCACACCCAACACTTATCTTTTGCTCATCCCGAGCAAAATAAGAAAAGAAAAACTATACTACAGAGGTTATTACACTACTTTCGCAGGTGACGCGATTGCACTGAGCATGTGCAATAAGCCGTTAAACCTCTAGGTTACCCTAGAGGAGGAGTGTTGTCTCTTGAGGGTTTTTAGTGGATTGTACCCACAAAATCCATAAATAAAGAAGACAAATGTTAGTATTTTGAAAACACATTTTGAAAGAGAGACAAGTTTATGAAATATTTTTGCAAAAATATAAGCGATCTAAGGTCATAAGTCCACCAAAATTATTCTTCCTTAAACTTACTCTCTATGAAAGATCTTGTCTTAAATTAAGGTAAGAATTCAAATTAGATTGAATATTTTATCCTTCATAGAGCCTAGATAATATGCACTTTATGATAGTGAAGATTTCTGGGATTTCAACTCCAACCATCAAGCCATTTATTTATATTCATATATATATATATATATATTCTTTTTTTTCTTCCCTTAGTTTTCTTAGGCTTTCTAGTTCACCCATGTAGTGAGCCTATAACCGATAACTCTCAAACCAGACGGTTTTAGGGCACCAGATGAGAAAACATCCCTCGGGTTTAAGGACTCGAGTAAACAAGGCCACAAAACTAAGGGGGATTATTTGTTTTTTCTTTTTACTGACAACCGTTAGGCGTGAATAATCATGCTTCTTGAGGCATAATTATCCAGCTTAATAAGTGACGTTTTATTCATATATATATTTTTTTATTTATTTTTGTTTTATGGCATTTTAGGTCTTTGTTTTCATCCCAAAAATTGTGTAAGTGTGAAGTGCATACTATCTAAGGCAAAAAATTTAAGATAAAATTATCTCCCCAATCTTTTATACTTAACCTATAATTTTAAACAAGATCCATTATTTCGGCTAGGTTTAAGATATCATAATTAAGGCTTTCTTAATTTCTAAGATCATCTTAATTTTCTTAAAAATATATCAAAACTTTGTCTCTTATTTCAAAAAGTTTTTAAAGAAAGAGAAAAATTCTATACAAAAGGGAAGATTTCTAAAAGTATTCTAAAAAGAAGTGTAATAGAAAAAAAATCGAAAAACTCTATGTTAGTAAACCCTACCCCACACTTATCTCATGTATTATCCCCAATGCATCGTGATGTACATATGCATGAAACAAATAGAGAGGGAAGGAAAAATCATCTCAAGGTGGTGGTTCCGGTGGCAGACTGATTGGTCCACGAAATGCAGCCCAATCCAACTTGCGTGGAGTCTGGAGGAACCTACCAGATACCTCTAAAATACAACCCACTAGAAAGATATATATATTTATGATTTTTATTAAAAATTTAACCCCATCCAATTTTCAAATTTTCAAAATAATTTCAGAGTCAAATTTATCAAGCCCTTGTCCCAGAAATGAATGATTGATTTGGACTCAGGAAATATAGGAACTAATACTGACTGAGAAAAATGACTTAAATTAAGTAAAGGTTCAGGAGTCGAGATTGGTTCAGGAAGTGGGTCTAAATCAAGAAGATGAAGCTCAAGTCCACATTCATTTTCCCATGATGGAATGTGACTTTCGAAGATTGGTGATTCAAGTTCAGGAATGACAGGTATGGGAATCAAAACTGACTTTAAAATGTTACTCAAATTGGGTAATATAATAGGAGTCAATAATGATTTAGGATTTGAATTGGATCACAAATTTAACGATCAAAGTCACATTCCTCATTGAGTTCAATTCCACAAAAATGAGAACTTGCCAATTTATCAATGGGACTTTCAAAAATATGAAATTGGTCAAGTTCAATATGAGCATCATAAATGATTGGTGATTCAATTTCACAACGGACTGGCTCTAGATCCAATACTGACTCGGGAAAAGGATTGAAATCAGGTGAAGACACCGGAGTCATAATTGAATCAGGAAGTAGAATTGAATCACTAATTTGAGGTTCATGATCATATTCATGTTAAAGTACAATTTTAGGAAAAGGATAACTTGCCAAAATATCAGTGGGATTTGAAGTTTGGACAAGTTTAGATGGTGTTGGCCCAAAGGCCTATCACTCTAGTTTTGATGATGATCAACTCATGTAGTTATAGTACTAATGATCTTGTTTAATTAGTGACAGATTCTTTATCAAGATCTTAGTAGGTGCAAAGCTCAACAAAGGATATATTGTCAAGATTTAGAGCTTGCATGATGTGATCCAAGGAGCTTTTGGATCAAGCTTGGACCAAGTCAAGAAGATGAGAAGCCTTCAAGGGAAGACTTCAAGGAGTTGAAGACTTGTGTCTAGGTATAAGATTTTTATTTGTTTTAGATAAAAATGTAAAGGATAGATAGTTGGTGGATTGCTCAAGTCTTTATCACACACACACTCTTGATAGAACTCTTGATAGAATGATTTTCATAAAAGATTTTCCTAGTTAAGAAAAGATTTTTATTTTGTGATAAAATACAATTTGGTTTTTGGTATTCATGTATACATATCTTATATCCAAAACCATGTTTAGAGCCTTATGTCAAAAACTAGATATTCATCTTATTTGTGTAGTGGATCATATCCATACACACTATGCTTTAAAAGTATATCTTGTTTTTGTATTTGATGAGATTTTCCTTATGACAAAATATCTACTTTGGGTTTTGGTAATTTCTTATATACATATCCTTTAACCAAAACAAGTTTAGTGCTTTATGTCAAAAACTAGATATTTCATCTTGATTGTGTGGTGGATCATATCCATACACACTTTGCTTTATAAGTTCAAAATATCTTGTTTTTGTATTTTGTGAAGTTATGGAAAAACAAGTTTTAGAAAAACATACTTTTAGAAAAACAGTTTTTATTTTGATTGAAACTATTTTTCTGGATTTACTGTGAATTTCTGGGATTTTATTAAGTTAAAAGACCAATCCTTAATCCCTATTTTCTGGTTCTGCCAGTTCTGATTTTTCAGAACTGACAGAGGCCGGTCGACCGGGTCGGTCGACCGGACGTGCACGACGTGCACGCCAGTATGCACTGGAGAACGGTCGACCGGGCCGGTCGACCGCTTCAGAGAGCTTTGCTCTCGGGAAACATCGGTCGACCGGGACGGTCGACCGACAGAGAGTTTACTCTCTTCTCCAGTTGCTCGGTCGACCGGGCCGGTCGACCGGAGGCTGCAATGGTCGGATTTTTGACCGTTGCCAGTCGACCGGACCGGTCGACCGGTAGCTCTGACAGAGCCCAACGGTCAGATTTTTCTGGCCTCTATAAAAGGGGGTTTTGTCATTGTTTTAAGGCAAGATTTTTGGAGACCTTAGAGCTAGTTTTTCCCAGTCTTTCTGAAGGATTTTTCTCCACAAAATTAGAGTCAATACTTCCAATTAAAAGGAGAGTTTTATCAAAGAGTGTAAAAGAGATTTTCTTGAGTTTTTCACCAAAGATTCTTTCCTTGCTTTCTCACACAAACACTTGAGCATCCATTGAGCTATTCATTCTATAGGAGTGTTATTGTGAGAGGATTTTAGGTGATCAAGAGTTGTGATCACCAAAGTTCATCTTTGTTCTTTGAGAAGGCGGACGGTTGTGTTCGCGGTTTGTTTCGGGTCCTAGTGAGGACTTGGTGTTGTTGGGTCCTAGTGAGGACTTGTAGCTTGAGGTGCGGCCTCGACGAGCCGGTGGGCTTGTGGTGTGTAAGGGACTTGGGAGTCCGAGGGCTTGTAGGTGTTGCGGCACCAAGGAGAGATCCGATTGGATCGTGCATAGTGGAAATCCTTCGTGTGTCGAAGGCGGGGATGTAGAGCAAGTGTGCTCGAACCTCGAAACATACCCTTGTGTTTGCGATTGCTCACTCTTGCTCTCTTTCTCACTTAGTCTCTTTTATATCTTGCATTCAATTTATTGTGTTCATCTTATATATGCATGATATATTCCCTTGTGCTCATAATTGATATACATACTTGCTTGGGATTGTTGTTAACACTAGTATTCAACCAAGAGAGCCAACGCGGCACCTCAACCCATTCAAGGGGAATCTAGAGGAGCTTGTCCAGAGCCTCGCAAGGGGAATTCGGCAACACTCTTGTGTTATACATAAGTGTTTAATTAAAAGAAGTTTAATTTGGTCAACTTAGTTTTAATTCCGCATTATTTGTTCATAAGTGACCATTAGATTAGCCATCACCTATTCACTCCCCCTCTAGGTGATCTTACAGATGGGTGTCCTGAAATTGAATCTTGGTTTTCAAAACAACATGACTCTTTGGCTCTGACAGAATGTTTAGTGACATCAGGAATGGTAAAAGGATGAGAACAGAGACTTTTGACCATCATATCTATGTCATAATTACGAGCGTTTTGAGCCTGAATCATGGCTTCAAGCATCTTTTCATAGTTGATAGGTTAATTGTTTTGTTAAAAAGATGAAGTGTTGTTTTGGAATTGGTGGTGAAATCGTGAGTCCATCGGATTTGATTATTGTTCGGACTCACGCAAGAATTCCTTACTCGTTCCCCAGATAGATGGTTGTTCATTATAAGGAGGTGGAACTGAGTAAGACTCTTGAAAATATTATGGAATTGGAGAGGCCCTCCTTTTCTGAAGTAGTCACTCGACCTCTTGTAAATTGGCTTCTACTCTCTTTTCTAACTCAGATTTTTCTTCAATTAGTGGTTCTAGAAAAGTCGTATAGGAAGCGAAATCGGGGAATGAGATTTGTGGACAAGGTGGTTGAAAATTTAACTCGGGGGAGGTGAATCCCCATTGACTCTGTGACGAGGTGAAATTATTTTGAAAATTATAGTCATAAGAATGTGGGCACGGGTTGTATTGATTCGGATAAGGCCAACCCGGTGCATTTGATTGGTGCATATTGTAAAAAGCCGGGTTGGAATTATCCGAATCGAACGGGATCGGTGTGAAATATGGATTCATATTCGGATTGAAAGAATTGTTATTGTTGAATTCCATTTCACAAACAATTACAAACAAAAAGGAAAGAACAAATAACAAACAAAAAGAAAAGACAAAATCAAAACCAAGCCTAAAGTAGGGTTGACCTAGACCTAGACGACTCCTAACTGGTCGATTACCCGGGGAAGGTTGTTGCTTGAATCCGACCACAAGCTAATCGGCCAGGTAGGGGCAAAATACAGTGGAAGGTATCCGTGTGTAAGCAACGGGCCTTAATTACGCCAAACCACGGTATCTTCGAGGCGTAACCTCTTAATCCCCAACCTTAGACACCGATTTCACAAGAGTAAGATTCAAAACAAGTTCCACCCTCGGTCAATCTCTTAATGAGTCCGAGATGTCCCTAGGGGCCAACGTCTATCAATTTTTATTAGGGCTTGGGTTGTGTGAGTGGGGAGGTGGTTTTTGGGCTAAGGAAGGGTGATTAAATCCCCACCTTCTCTTGTATGGATTTTGCCCTTAATTTCAATTTGTGCAAGTGTGCAATATAGACAATAGTATAACACAAAGAGATAAATCACCCATGTGTTTGTCTTATACTATATGCAATGCCATATGTACACCTCAATCCAGATCACAGCAACAGAATAAAATACAGTATATTGGAATTGAATTGACACGTGCCTAAATGCAAATGTCTAAGCCGTTTTAAAAGCGTTCAAATACCGTATTTTAGTTCTTTAATTTATTGTGGTGTTTAGGCAATCAAAGCAGGAAAATAATAATACAGATCAACTAGCTATTACAATGAACACATCCCAGCACAACAAGATATTCAATTATCACAAAATGGCCGCGTTTTTATGGCAAAAGTCGCGTTTGCACAGCGATTCTTTGAAAACTGGGTCCCTGCTTTCTAGAGCAGGAAGATACAAAGCTAGTGTTTATTCTGTAATGTTAAAATCCTGTAAAGAATGCCCTGCACACCAAAACAGAGAAGTCAATGTTAACAAAAACATGAAATCAAAACCATTCCCGTCCCTGGCAACGGCGCCAAAAATTTTGATCGGGGCGAAACCAGCACTCTAAAATATGTATTTATGAAATTGATGTAAAAGCTCGGATATGTGCTAATGTTCCCTCGATGCTTCCGTTATAGCATTGGCTCAACAGGTTGAATCTACAGGGACGGAGGCGATAGAAGCATTAACAGTTTTTATTCACTTTTTATGTTAACACTTCTTCTTTGTTAAAAGAATTACAAAAAGAAAATAAAAGAAAAGAAAAGGAAAACAAGCATGTGGTAGGTGAGGAGGGCGAGGAAAACGTCGATGTGAAAAACCAAAGAGAAGTGGTTTGGAAAGCAAAATAGAAAAGAAGAAGAAGCTTATAGTAAAGAAGATGAAACAAGGGTGAACAAAGAGGATTGTAAAAACACCGATGAAAAGATAAAGGAATTGCTTTTAAAACAAGATAAAATAAAAACTCATGGCTACTAACTGCCAATTGCTCCACTAACCATAGTTGCCTCACATTTGATCCTCGTCCATCACTAATCCTTGGCTTCAAGAGACGATACAAAGCATGGCAAATGAGATGGTTCTTCACATTCAAACTTGCATCAAGAGCAAGCTAATACAAACATTAGATCATCAAACTATTGAAAGAAAGCATGAAATAAGAGAGAGTTAGCTTGGTTAGCAAGTTAGCAAGTTAGATGTTAGAACACATCATCATGAGTCATCAATGGATCTTGCAACAATAAGGCCTTATAGAGGCTACTCGATTCATGTGGATTATCAAGTAAGTGGTTAGATAGTTAGTGGTTAATAGTTAGATTTTCATGAGAAGAAGAAAAATTAGCCAAGCAACATTGGAGAAGAAAGGAGGTACCTTTACATAGATTGTCACCATCTATTACATCAATCTCTCTCTATCTCTCTCTGAATCTCTCAGCCCTACTACAAGATTTAAAAATGAAATAGCATAACAAAATACAAGAAATGAAGAACACCAACCTACACTACACTAAAACATAGAAACCCTAGCCTAAAAACGAAAACTGCATCGTTCTGAACCTATGCAGGGGTATTTATTGGCGTAGGAGGATTCCAAAAGACAAGATGGGGCTACGCGTCGAAAATCAACACGTGGCCCCACCAATGGGCCGCGGATCCGCGGCTTTTGCCGCGGATCAGCGGCCAAACCAGGGAGATAACTCCCTAGTTTTGGTACGAGGGTTCGTCTGGCTTCTAGGATGTTCATGGTATATTCCAATTCTAGTAATTTTGCCCGAATATTCGTCTGACGTGCGCAAGAATCTAGGTTCGACGAATTTCTAGATGTTCCCTTGCTTGGCCTCCAAGTAATGCGGATTTAATTACCCTAAATTGGGTTTAATTAAGCTCTTATTACTCCTTTGCCCTTGAACTCTTGATTTACCTGCAATAGAGACCAAAACATAGTTTAGACCGACAATTTATTCATAAATTAGTGGAAAAATGCGATATAATAATGCATAATCGTAGACTAATCACACATAAGATAAATATTAAAAGATATAAGAAGAAGAACACATAAATTAACGTGATTCGGCCCAAATTTGGACTATATCCACAAAGAGAGAACTTGAGAAAGCTTTATTAATAAATTGATATAGAGAGATCTAACCTTCCTCTTGATGACACAACAATATTCAACTTTTCCTTCAATTTACGCCTAAATTATAAGAGTATACCTTCTCTCTATGCACCTTCACCTAACTCCTCTCTTTCTTGGCTTTTTAAGGCCTTTTTGACTTTTTAGGGCCTTACGTTATTGTTCACCACAGATTTCTTCTGCTCCACCTAAATTTTAGGTTAAAATCCTTAATTTATAAGATTTTACAATACAACTCCTATTTAGACTATGGGATGATCTTGGCCATTGGATGCTTAAAGAATCTTGAACAATCCTATTAGGAATGATTCTCCTTGATCTAGAAGGACTCAAGACCTTTTAATCTTTGAAAACAAATCTTCATTGAATAAGAATTGAATCCTATTCATGCTCCTCCTGAAAAGGAAACTCGCAATTGCCTAAAAGAAAACTGTTTCACCTTGATTTGCCTCTTCTGCTTTAAGTCATCTTCTCTAACTCAATTAGATTTTCTTAGACCATCATCTTCTTTTGAAAAACAAGGCAAAATGCTAACATCATCATTAGCAGCAGCATCCTGATCGGCTACATGAATACCACAATGTGTCAGCACGGGTATGATCATGATACTGATTTTTTTAGAGACGGTGAAGTAGAATCACTCCCCACCTGGTGCGATATACTATTTGTCACCTAACTTTTCACCTTCTGAGAGCCTCTAGGCTTCATCATTGAAGCCTTGCCAAACGTGACATCTCCGCTCAAGATAAACTTCTTGTCCTTCTGATTCCAAATTTTATATTCTTTACGCCTTTATTGAATCTTACGAACACATTCTTCTTCGCTCTCTTGTCCAACTTATCCTTTTTGATATGATAGTAGGTCGGATACCAATATACCTATAGCGAATCATGATCCCGAGCAACTCTTCTCGACCAAACTTTCAGAGAAGTATTACCTTATATCGCAGATGATGGCAACCTGTTAACGAGACAGCCAAAACTTGATTGGGGTATACCTGCACACAGGAAATACAAAATTATAGAAATGAATAATAGATAGTGTAAGGTTCTCAATTCTACTGTGATGACAAGTGGTTATACGGGTTGTGATCCACAAGGAGGGATTTGTGATGGAAGCGAGTTGTAAATTCTCTTAATTCACTAAAAATGGTTAAAAATTCTTCTTGTTTTTATAAAGAAAAGGAAAATGAAAATATGTTAATTTGGAGAAAGTTGTAGATAGGAGAAGATGGTGATTTTGAAAAATAGAAAACTAAGTTAAAGAAAGAAATAAAAAGAGTAAAGAGTTAGTGATTGAAGTTGTGTGTTCTACACTAAGAAATCAAAAGAAAGAAGAAAAGCTTAAAGGTACTTACTTACCATTTTGAGTTGATGACTTACCTTGGATACCTCGGCTTGAAGGGGACAAAAGGATGGGGTATAGGATCTTCCCCATTTCTATTCTAATCTATGAAATAAAACAGCAAGCTAAACTAATTTTGAAATGGCTATCCATCACCATGAGCCGTCAATGACACTTGCAAGGGCAAGATAGTTTTGAGGCTATAAGATTCACTTAGATTATTATCAAAACAAGAAAGAAGAAGAGTAAGAGAATAAGAAGAACAAAAAAACGTAACTTAGATTCAATAAAGTAAAAAATGAAAGAAAAAAAGAATACTTATACCAATGTCACTCTCAGGACAAGCTTCCTCTCATCCTTTCATGAAACTCTTCTCTCCTCTAAGTTACATGAATAAATCAGAAAATTACATAAGAGAAAATAAAACCCTAAACTAAACTAATATAAAAACCTAGCCTAAAGTCTATCTCTGCTTAATTGTTTTGTTCTTTTTCAAAATTTGCAGTATTTATAGCCAAAATGGACTAGGGAGAGGAGTATAGAATGGGGAGTGAACGCTCCCCCAACTAACACAACTAAGCTGCGAAAACATGATTTTGGCTACATTTCCGTGGCAGGGATCGGCCAGATCCCAGAGGCGATCCTCTGTTGATCTCTAATACGCTGTTATCTTCAGTCAGTTTCTCCGTTTGAGCTCTGAATTTGCCACTATCTCCTTTATTATTTTTAGTTAGCAAAATAAATCCAACTAAATCTGAATTAGTTAGGAGATATTTGTGATTTTCTTCTCTAATCTCCATTAATTTGCACCTGTAAAAATCAGACATTAAGACAAGTAAATGGCAGAAATTATTACTAAATAAGTATGGGAATGTAATAACAAATTTGCTGAACTATGTGTACGATCACACTCTCACACCTATATTTTGCTAGTCCTCGAGTAAAATAAAGAAAAACATAGCTAACCTAATCTAACTCAATTTCTTAGGAATTACGGTTGCACTTAGCACGTGCAACAGGCCATTAAATCTCTAGGTTACCCCTAAAGGACGAGTTTTGTCTCATGAGGGTTTTCAGTGATTACATCCACAAAATTCATAAAGAAAGAGAAACAAAGTGTTAGTATTTTCAAAAAAGCATTTTGAAAAGAGAGAAAATATTTGAAGTATTATTGTAAAAGTTCAAGTAATTTATAAGTAATAGGAAAATCGAACGTTTCAATCCTAAACTTAGTCCCTATTCAAAAACTTGTTACCAATCAAGGTAAGGAGTCAAACTGTATTTCTCATCTAGTCTATTATTTTACCCTAAGTCATATGCACCTCGTGACCGTGAAATTTTGACTCGGGATTCTTTAACGCTAACTCTTATGCCTTATTTTTCATATTTTTGGCAGTAATATCTCTTAGTTCTATTAGGCCTTATAATCTGCCCATGTAATGAACGTTCAGTCGACGAGACGATCTTAGCACATCGGGTGAGAAAACACCCTAAGGGCTTAAGAATTCGAGCAAACAAGGCCACAAAATTAAGGATTTTATTTATTATATCGGCTACTTTTTGGCGTGAATGCTTATGCTTTATGAGGCAGAAATAGCAGCTTAATCAGAGGACTTTTGATATATATATATATATATATATATATATATATATATATATATATATATCTTCTTCTTGTTTTTTTAAGGCATAAGAGTCTTTGTTTTTGAATCCTAAGTGCGTAAGTGTATAAAGTATGCACATTTCATGAAGGTAAAAATTAAGACTAAATTACTTTTCTAATTTTTTCCTAACCCTAGAATTCAAACAAATAATTTTATTTTGACCAAGTATAAGAAATCCTAATTATAATTCTCCTATTTATTAAAATTAACTTAATTTTTTTACAAAAAATAGTTCAAAATATTGTTTCTCTTTCAAAAAATTTTTAAAAGCAAAGAAAATGTTAATTTTTTTTTCTTTTTTTATAAATTAAAGGAAAAACCTGTGTTATATTAGAACCCTCTACCACACCAATCTCATGCATTGTCCTCAATGTATGAATGAATGCATATATGCATGAAAAAGAAGAAACGGAAGGAAAATATTACATCAAGATGGTGGTTCTGATAGTGGTCGGATTGGACCAAGCATCGCTGCCAAATCTAAATATTGTGGATTATATAGAAACCCACCTTGGATGATCTCTTTGTTCTTTACATATTTATAATCCCCAATATGAATAAGATCATGCATAATCCTATCATGAAAATCATTCTCTTTGTATGACTAATCTTGAAAAATCATCACTGAGTCATTATGGTCTATACCATGGTCCAACAAAGAATGTGATTTTGTAGAATGGATGATTTGGGCTCCGAAATGAAAGTTTCAGGAGCCAATACTAACTCAGAAAATCAACTTTGGGTTCGAGAATCGATTTTAGTTCACGAGTTGTGACCAAATTAAATAATTAAAATTTACATTCTTTTCCCTCAATAGAATGTGACTTCCCAAAATAGGTGGTTCAATTTTAAAATTTATGGGTACATGAATAAATGTTGGCTCAGAAAATGTGTCCAACTTGGGTAAGGATACCAGAGTAAACATTGATCAAAAATTAGAATAACAAAGTTGTGGATCGGGATCACATACATATTCAAATTCAAATTCATTAAAATGAAAACTTGCCAACTTGTCAATGGGTTGATATTGGTCAAGTTCCATATGCTGTGAGGAAATTGAATCTTGTTTAAGGTCTTCAAGACACCATAATTCTTAGGTCCTATCAATATAGCTAGGGAAATCGAGAATGGTCGAAAATGTGTTAGGTTGAGTTTTCTCATTCCCATCTTTTATTATGCTGATTAAACAACTCGTTTGTGCTTTTAGCCTATTGGTAGATATGGTCAAATTATTTCTGGACTGAATCAGGTTTTTCATACTCAATTCTCAGTCAGTAGGTTCTTCTTCTTATTGTAAGACATGAAAAAAAGAGTAAGAATCTTGGATTTGAAAATCTTTATGGGATTATGAGTCCAACATGTTTTGAAATTGGTTTTGAGACTCAATCAAAGCTTCTATACTCTTAATCGATTTAAAATTTCTTCTATGAGTTGATCTTGATAAGGAGTATATAAAGCAGGATGTTGGTAAGGTTGTTGATAAAATGACTCGGGGGAGTTGTATCCCTACTGGCACTGTGAAGAGTAGTGATGATATATCCAGTCTCGTTTATAATATTGAGACTGGGAAATATATTAATTCGGATAAGACCAATCCGGCATACCTAGTTGGTTAAAGTTATGAAATATCGGGTTGGTAATATCTGAGTCAAAAGAGGTCGATGTAAAGTATGGGTCACTATATGCATTGGAATAATTATAATTGTAATCAATATCACAAAGATGTCAAAAACAAAAACAAAACAAATAAATAAAGAAAAATCTAGCTTAAGTTAGGGTAAACCTTAAACCTAGACGACTCCTAACTGGTTAGACTGTCCACAGGGAGATTATGCAGAATTTGACCACAAGTTAATCAGCCAGGTAGGGGCAAAACCAGTAAGAGGTATATGTGTATATGCAATGAGCCTAATTATGCCAAACCACTGTTCTTCAAGGTTTCGCCTCTCAATCCCCAACTTTTTACATCGATTTGGCAAGAGTCAAATTATAACAACTTTCCCCTTAGGTCAGTCTCCTATTGAGTCTGAGATGTCCCGAGGATCAACGTCTACTCAGTTTTAAGTTAGGATTGGTTTATGAGTGAGGAGATGATTTGTGAGCTAAGGGAGGGTAATAACTTTCCCACTGTTGACACTTCAAAAAGACAAATTCCCCTGGTAGCACTTCAACTGGTCCGAACGATATCCGAGCTTGTCGACATTTAAAAAAGATGAGATATGGACAAGCGGACAATCAGGTTCTGCCATCCTCAGGGACAAAGCGATGACATCAAACTTACTGATCCCGTGAATCAGACAATAAGCCAAGTATCACCTGTAAAGAGGCCTAAGTATGGCCCAAGAGGATAATTTCGCTTGAAGCTCTATAGCCTTATTGAAGGGCTAAAAAATTAGGTCCGCCTGAAGCTTTTCTTGTGAGCTTCACTTGAAGCTCTTCATAGCTCTGCAAAAAGCTAATCTTCAGCTTCGCTTGAAGCTAATTACAGCCTCGCCTCAAGCCTTCTTATGGCTTCGCTTTAGAGCTGTTCTAGCTTCATGTAAAGCTAATTTCAGCTTCGCTTGAAGATTTCTGCACCCCTCATAGGAGGGTTTGCCAATTCAACACTTGATCAAGTCTTTAGTGGGCTAACCCTACACTTTAGTGGGGTTAATACCACTTTAAGTGGGCGGTTACATTCGCCTACTTCGTCCCACATTAAGTGAAGATAGCCAAGTCAAATGATCATTTTTAGTCTCACGCGAGCCTGTCTAGCCTCGCATAAGGCTTGTACTTAGCTTTGTACGATGCTTTATAGCCTCACGCGAAACTCAAAATAGCCTTTGGCATGAAGCTAACTTACTGTTACTAGTCTTGCTAAATTTTAGGGGCAGTTACACCCTAAAGAATCTCCGGAACTAGGCGAGAAAGAATTTCTTAAGACTTCATTGATCGCATCATCAACAAAACAAAGTAGTCACGCGCTGACTAGACTTCTACGGCACACTCCCCAGAATCACAGCAGAGACACTTGTAATTTTTCCTTTTTAATTACTTGTAATTTTTTCTTCAAAATTTTGTAAGTTTTCTCGATTTTGATTTCAATGGAAAATAAGATGGCGACTCTGCTGGGGAATTGCTTCTTCACTGTTAAAAATCAAGTGCCATGATGCAACGTTGGGTCTACTGCAGAGACCCTGGTCATTCACTTTGAAAAAGAGAAGTTTGAACAATATCTCTTTGGGCGTAGCACAAGTCCTCCACATATGTGCAAGCACAGGAAGGTCAGTGTAATCAGAGCACCTCTGGATACCTCTTGGAAGCAAGTCTTTGTTAAGGCTATTAAGGCTCTCTGTGAACCTATTATAGCCTCACGCGAGGCTAAACAGACTCTACGCGAGCCTACCACAGTCTCAAAGAGACTAACTCAGGCTCACGCCAACATGTTAACATTGCGCGCGAGGTTATAAAGGTTCCCTATGAACCTAAAACAGCTTTTTCAAAGGCTATGTGAGTTACAAAATTCACAATATTCTCTCTTGATTCAGCTTCATACGAAACTAAAATAGTCTCTGACCATAAGATTATCTTAGCTATTCGCAGAGCTGAGCCTCGCCCGTCCCGCGAGGCAAGGCTAAAGCACTTTGTGCTAACAGCAATGCTACTGCAGCTCCCCTTACATCATCAGCAATATTGGGCAGTGCTAGGCTCTCCACTAATGGCAGAACCAAAGCACTAAGTGCTCATTTAACTTCACTATGTGAAGCTAATTCAACTTTTCACAGAGTTCAGTCTCGCCTATTGATTGAGGTAATACCTGCAAAAAAAAATACAGAATTTCAGAACTTTTAAAACAAAATATGCAAGTACTCAACACTATCTTTATAGCAAGTGGCTATACGGGTTGTGATCCACAAGGAGGGACTAGCAATGGAAACTTTTTAGTAAGATCTCTTTTAAGTTGTAATTAATGGTTAAAGATCTTCTTTTAGTTCTTAAAAAGAAAGGAGAAAAATAAGTTACAGGTAAGTTAATAAGAAAGTGAAAGATTGAGAAGGTGGACTAAATAGAAAATGGACATATACAAAGAAATTGAAAAGAGTGATAAAGTTGAGAGATTGTGGTGATCTAAACTAAAGAATTACAAGAAAGAAAACTAAAGCCTAAAAGACTTACTTACCTCTTTGGCACCTGCTTACCTTTAACCTGTATCAAAATTGTACCTTTGTTTGAAGGCAAGCAAAGTATGACAAATAGGATCTTCCCCATTCTCAATTTACACTATGAAATGAAGGGACAAGCTACAGTACCATTGAAATGAATATCCATCATAATAAGCCATCAACGACACTTACTAAGGCAAGGCATCTTCGAGGCTATCAGATTCATTTGGATCCACAAACACAGAAGATGGAAGCAAATGATAACAAGAATAGAAAAGAAAAGAAAACCTCGATTCAATTCAAGTAACAATGAAAGAAAAGATTACTTACACCGGTGTCACTCTCAGTACAAACTTGTTCTTATTCCTCCATGAAAGTCTCCTCTCCTCTCAGTTACATAAAGGAAATAAAAATTACATAAAAAAAAACTAAAAACCTAAGTTATAATCTACAGTATAACCTAAATTCTACTCTCTGCTTGGTTGCTCCCTGTACGTTCTAAAATACCTAGTATTTATAGGCAAAACCCAACAGGGGAAGGTGTACGAAGATAGAGGGAGCAAACGCTCCCCCAACAAATCTAACCAAACCGCGTAAACGTGGCCTTGGCCGCGTTTCTACGGCTATGGTGTGGCCAGGTGGCCACACCTGGTTGGTGGAATTCTCGAGTTAAGTGATACACCTATATCTCTGGCTGGTTTTCCTATTTCAGCTCCTGAATTTGACGAAACTGCCTTTGATCTTTGACTTTAACCAGTTGATTTGGAAAGATTCATTTTAACCAGTTTTCAACTTCTCTGATTTGCCATGATCTGTAGTGATTTTTTGATTTCAAATTAATTCTGAATTAAATCAGAATTTTGATGCTTTTGGGCTAGTTTTCTTTCCTTTCCTTTAGCAATGGGCCCGCATATAAATTAGACAATAATTAGAATTAAAAGCAGAGTTTATTATATAATAAGCATGGGAATATGATAATGAATGTACAATATCAGCGACTGATCATACCTCCAATACCTATCTTTTTCTCATCCTTGAGCAAAACAGCAAGACTAAACTAAAAGTTATTGAACCACTTTCGCAGGTCACGCGATTGCACTGAGCATGTGCAACAAGTTGTTAAACCTCTAGGTTTCCCCTAGATGACGAGTTTTGTCTCGTGAGGGATTTCAGTGGATTGCATTCACAAAATCAATAAAGGAAGAGAAAAATATTAGTATTTTGAAAAAATATTTTGAAAGAGAAAAATATTTGAAATATTATTGTAAGAATTAAGTAATCTATAAATTATAGGAAAATTGAATTTTTCATTCCTAAACTTAGTCTCTATTCAAAATACAAAGTAAGGAGTCAAATTGTGCTTCTCATCTAGTCTATTATTTTATCCTAAGTCATATGCACCTTCGTGATCGTGAAATTTTGACTAAGGGTTCTTTAACTCTAACTCTTACGCCTTATTAATTAATTTATTTTTTATTTTTGGTGGCATTATTCCTTAGCTCTATTTGGCTTTCGAATTTATCCATGTAATGAGCCTTTAATCGGTGACTCCCAAACAAAACGGCCTTAGGGCACCGGGTGAGAAGACACCCCAAGAACTTAAGAACTTGAGCAAATAAGGCAAAAAATTAAGGATTTTATTATATGAACCGCCTTTAGGCGTGAATACTTATGCTTTATGAGGCACAAATACCCAGCTTAATCAGAGAATTTTTATATATATATTTTTCTTTTTTCTTTTTCTTTTTTATTTTTTAATAAGGCATATGAATTTTTGTTTTTGAACCCTAAGTATGTAAGTGTATAAAGTATGCATATATCGTCAAGGTAAAAATCAAGACTAAATTAATTTTCTAAATTATCTTCCTAACCTTGAAAATCAAACAAATAATCTTATTTTGACCAAGTATAAGAAATTCTAATTATGATTCTCCTATTCCTTAAAATTGACTTAGTTTCTTACAAAAAAATTTGTCAAAATATTGTTTTTATTTTCAAAATTTTTTTAAAGTAAAGAAAATGTTAGTAATAATTTTTAAATAATAAAAGAAAAATCTAAGTTATGTTAGAACCCTCCCCTATACCTATCTCATGCATTGTCTTTAATGTATGAATTAATGCATAGATATATGAAAAAGAAGAAAGGGAAGGAAAATGTTACTTTAAGGTGGTAGTTCCAGTGGTGGTCTGATTGGTCCACGAAATGCGGCCCAATTTAATTTGCGTGGAGTTCGGAGGAACTCACCAGAAACCTCTCAAATATAACTAACTAAAATGATGTATATATGAATGATTTTTATTAAGAATTTTATCCCATCTAATTTTCAAAATTTCAAACTAATTTCATATCATTATTATCAACACCTATGTCCCAAAATGGAGTATGAAAAGATGGAATGATTAATCTGGAATCAGGAAGGGCATGAACTACAATCGACTCAGGAAAATGACTGAAGTCAAGTAAAGGCGCAGGAGTCAAAATTTGTTCAGAAAGTGGGTCCAAATCAAGAAGTTGAAACTCAAGTCCACATTCACTTCCCCGCAATGGAATGTGACTTTCCAAGATTGGTGATTCAAGTTCAAGAATGACAGGTATGGGAATCAAAACTGACTCTAAAATATTGCTCAATCAGGTAACAAAATAGGAATCAATATTGATTTAGAAATTTGAATTGGATCAAAAATTTGAGACTCAAGGTCACATTCCTCATTTAGTTCAATTTCGTAAAAATTAGAACTTGCCAATTTGTCAATAGGACTTTCAAAAGTATGAAATTGGTCAAGTTCAATATGATAATCATAAAAGATTGGTGATTCAATTTCCCGATGGATAGGCACAGAAGCCAATGTGGACTCTGAAGAAGGATTGAAATCAGGTGAAGACACCGGAGTCATTATTGAATCAGAAAGTAGACTTGAATTACCAAGTTAAGGTTTAGAATCATATTCATTCTTAAGTTCAATTTCAAAAAAGGGATAACTTGCCAAAATGTCAATGTGATTTTCAAAATTTAGAGTTTGGGCAAATTCAAATGGGTGTACTGAAATGGAATCTTGTTTTCCAAAACAAATGATTCTTTGGCTCTAACAAAATGGTTAGCAACATCAGGAAAGGTCAAAGGGTTAAAATGGAGAGTTTTGACCATTATATTTATGTCATGATTATGAGTGATTTAAGCCTAAGTCATGGCTTCAAGCAGCTTTTCAAAATCGATTGGTTTATCGTTTTGTTGCGATTGAACTTGAAAAGATGAAGTTTTATTTTTGAATTTGTGGTGAAATCGTGAGTCCATCAAGTTTTGTGATTATTACTCGGACTCACGCATACTCATTTCCAAGATTGATGGTTTTCTATTTTGAACTGGTGGAACTGAGTATGAATCTTGAAAATATTGAGGAATTGGGGAGGTCTGAACTTTTGTTAGGCCTCCTGCATGGCTTCTATACTCTTTTCTAACTAAGATTTTTCTTCAATGGGTTCGTCTAGAAAAGGTGTATATGAAGCAAAATCGGAGAATGAATATTGTGAAAATTATGAATAAGGTGTATAAGGAGGACAAGTTGGTTGAAAATTGGACTCTGGGAAGGTGAATCTCTGGGAAGGTAAATCTCCATTGACTCTATGAAGAGTTGAAATTATCTTAGAAATTATGGTCATAAGATTGGAGACATGGGTTGTATTGATTCGGATAAGACCAATCCGACACACTAGATTGGTTAAAGTTATGATATGTCGGGTTGGTAATTTTCGAAAAAGAGGTCAGGGTGTAACATGGCTTACCATTAAAATTGAAAAAATTGTTGTTATAAGCCATATCACGCAGGAAATGTCAAATACAAACAAAAAAAAACAAACAAATAAGCAAACAAATAAAAAGAAAAATCTAACCTAAGTTAGGGTAGATCTTAGACCTAAACGACACCTAACTGATTAGACTGTCCACGGGGGGTATATTGCTAAATCTGACCACAAGTTAATCGGCCAGGTAGAGGCAAGATCGGTGGGAGGTATCCGTGCCTAAGCAATGGGCCTAATTATGCCAAACCACCAACCTTCGGAGTTTTGGCCCTCAATCTCTAACCATAGACATCGATTTGGCAAGAGTTAAATTCAAATCAACTTCCCCCTTAGGTCAGTCTCCTATATGAGTCTGAGATGTCCCTAGGGCCAATGTCTACTCATTTTTAATTAGGCTGGTTAGTGAGTGAGGAGATAGTTTGTGGGCTAAGGGAGGGTAATGACTTCCCTACTTTATCTTGTTTATAGGACAAGCCCTTAAGATTGATTGTGCAAAGTGTGCAAGATATAGAAAAGTAACATTCACAAGCAAATATCACCCAAGAATGCTTCTTAAACTATATGTTACGCATATATACCTTTTGCTCCAGCAACTTTCAACAGTAATATAAAATGTAAACAAATTAGACACGTGCCTAAATGCAAGTCTAAACCGTTTTTAGCATTTAACAAATATCATTTTACTATTGAGGTTAGAAAGCATGTACAGTGAGACAAACAAGGAAACAAAAAGCAACAGAAATTCAGCTTTGTAATTCAGCCAACCTGTAGAAATACGGGTTAGTAGTTCACTCAGTTTGCCACTGGAATGTAGCAAATCAGAGGACTTCAGGGCTCTGCTTTCTAGAGCAGAGTCCAGGACCACTTATATGTCCACTGCAGCAAAAATTTCCTTATTGTTAAACATGTATACAAAGAACAAAGAAGAAAGTTAATCAAAAATGTAAATCTAAAAAGGGAATAACTTACCGTCCCTCTCCGACAATAGCGCCAAAATTTAATTGAGGTAATACCTGCACAAAAAAATACAGAATTTCAGAACTTTTAAAGCATAATATGCAAGTACTCAATACTACCGCTATAACAAGTGGCTATGCGAGTCGTGATAAATAAGGAGGGACTAGCGATGGAAGCTTTTTAGTAAGATCTCTTTTAGGTTACAATTAATGGTTAAAGATCTTCTTTTAGTTCTTAAAAAGAAAGGAGAAAAATAAGTTACAGGTAAGCTAATAAGAAAGTGGTAGATTGAGAAGGTGAAAAAAATAGAAAATGGATATATACAAGGAAATTGAAAAGTGTGATAAAGTTGAGAGATTGTGGTGATCTAAACTAAAGAATTAAAAGAAAGAAAACTAAAACCTAAAAAACTTACTTACCTCGTCGGCGCCTGCTTACCTTTAACCCATATCGATGATTCACCTTTGTTTGAAGGCGAGCGAAGTATGACAAATTGGATCTTCTCCATTCCCGATTTACACTATAAAATGAAGGGACAAGCTATACTACCATAGAAATGGATATCCGTCACCATAAGCCATCATCGACACTTGCAAGGCAAGGCAACTTCGAGGCTATCGGATTCATTTGGATCCACAAACACAGAAAAGGGAAGCAAACGAAACAAGAATAAAAAGCAAAGAAAACTTCGAGTTGATTAAAATAATAATGAAAGAAAAGATTACTTACACCAGTGTCACCCTCAGTGCAAGCTTATTCTCATTCCTCCACAAAAGTCTCCTCTCCTCTTTGTTACATAAAGAAAATAAAAATTACATAAAAAAATAAAAACCTAAGTTACAATCTACAGTATAGCCTAAATTTTACTTTCTGCTAGGTCGCTCCCTTTACGCTTTGAAAAACCTAGTATTTATAGGCAAACCCCAACGAGGGAAGGCGTACGAAGATAGGGGGAGCAAACGCTTCCCCAACAAATCTAACCAAGCCGTGAAAGCATGGCCTTGGACGCGTTTCCGCGGCCATTGTGTGGCCAGCTGGCCACACCTAGTTGGTGGAATTCTATAGTTAAGTGATATGCCTTTATCTCTTACTGGTTTTCCCGTTTCAGCTCCTGAATTTGACGAAATGGCCTTTGATCTTTGGCTTTAACCAATTGATTTGGAAAGATTCATTTTAACTGATTTTCAACTTCTCTGATTTGCCATGATCTATCCTGATTTTCTGATTTTGAATTAATTCTGAGTTAAATCAGAATTTTGATGGGCTTTTAGGCTCGTTTCTCTTTCCTTTCCTTTAGCAATGGGCCCTCATATAAATTAGACAATAATTAGGATTAAAAACAGAGTTTATTATATAATAAGTATGAGAATGTGATAATGAATGTGCAATATCAGCGACCGATCACCTATCACACGAGGCAAAGACTAAAACACCTTTGGATGCTAACAACAAAGCTATTTTAGTCTCGCTTGAAGGAAATTCTCTGCACAGCAAAGCTAAGTTCACCTCCAAAGGCATAACTAAAACAACTTTGTCTTGTGAAGCTACTCTTTTAGGTGAAGTTATCCTAATTTCGCCTACAGCCAAAAAGATAGTCATTTTCAAGGCTAAGCCTAAGGCTTCTCCGCCCAAGGGGGCCAGCCTCCAGTCTCCTCAAGTCTCCATGTTGAATTGGTTGGGTCCAATTAACACAGACTTGAAAGACTATTTCAGCAATAAGCAAAAACTTCGCTCTGAGGAATCTGTTCACATCTCGTCGTCCCAGTGTGGACAAGTAGGGTGTAAACCTGTGATGGTCCACTTCGTCCATAACTGTTTGGGAATAATTCCCATAACTACTTCTCCAAGCTAGCAATTGGTGTTCAATAGATTGTCAGTCCAAACTTCTAAGAAGCCTAAGTCTCGGAAGAAGAAGGCAACAAAGATGGTCCACCTTGCAGTGGCCTCCATCAACATGATAAGCAGAGGACGAGATCTATTTCGGTCTCGATGAAGGAGATGAGAAATTTATTCCTCAGCCAGCTCTCCGTACTCTGATTATAGCCCTGGCTTAAGTCAGGTACTGGCATAACAAGAGGGTATCTTTCAAGGTACTTATTTTAGGGTAGCAATACCCTACAATTACAGACAACCTTCTTCATTAACCGGAGATGTGTCACCAGCACCATTGAGCTTCAATGGTCTAATAACGAGGAGAAGGCTAATGGATATGCTTCTTCAGCTACCATCAGTTCGGTATGAACAGGTCTTGTATCTGCTAACATGGCCGACAATAATGATAATGATCTCTGTCGGTGGATGGAGGCACAAGAGCAGACTTTTAGAGCTCAGTAGAAAGCTTTGGATAACATCTAGAGAATGCTAGCTCAGCTCTTGGTCAACAAAAACACCAAGGACACTGGTAGCAATCGCGATGAAGTGGAGTACAACAATGATGAACATCCTAATACTGAGACTTTGAAGGAAAGCTCCTCAATGGATGCTGAGGTTATCAAAGGCATGCAGGCTCAAATTGCATCTCTAGCCCAGAGAGATGAACTGAAGAAAGTAAGGATGACGCGTCCTTTCTCGTTTGTATAAGACTCAGTTCCCTATCAACCAAAGTTAAAGCCACCTATGCTATACACGTATGACGGCAAGAGCTCACCGAATCAGCACATCTATTATTTTCGGTCGCACACTGACAACGTGATAGACAAGATGCTATCATTGTCAGACTATTTATTGGTACCCTTAGGGGGTAGCCTTTGATTAGTTCAGAAGCCTATCAAACAGCTCCATCAATTCTTGGATTGACTTAGAAATCTAGTTTCTCTCTCGATTCTATGAGGGTGACGCTGAGGTGACTATGGACAAACTCCTATCAATGATTCAAAAAGGAGGAGAATCCGTGCAGGAATACATTGTGAGGTTTCACAACCTTTCTCTTATGTGCCCCGCTGGCATCCATTTCCTACGCTGCTCCAGACATGCCGACATAACTTTCTCGACATAGTGAAAATTCATATGAAAACTGTCAAAATTCATAAATAGAAGAAGCTTATCGAACAAGCTAAGTAGCCAATAAATCGGCCAAGAAGTTTGAACCCTCAGTGCCCAAGAACAGGTGGGGGTTGACACCAAATGGCGTGATGCAGCCCAATCTTCTCAACCAAAGGGGAAGGAAATCATGGCCATTAAGGTATCAGAGACAACTCAACCAAAGCTAAAGAGCGACAGCGCAATGACAATCAGGAATTCAAATACCCGCCAAAGGCGTACTCCTTCAAAGACAAACAGGTAGCGACAATTTTTCACCTGCTTCACAAGGGTAACAAGCTCAAGTTACCCGAAGTTTGGTGACTTAATGAAGTTGGGCTTACAAATGATCCCAACAACTGCGTCTTTCATAAGATGATGCATCACCCTACCAGCAGATGCTTTGTCTCAAAAGACAGGATTCAAGCATTAGTGGATGTTGGAGTTCTGGTTATCAAGTCAGAATAAGATTCTTAATTTTGGGACATGACGATTAAAGATGGATTGGTCCAAGTCCCTAAACCCAGATTGGATGTCATCAATCTAATGCATGAAAAGTAGAAAGCTAAGGGCCTCATATCAATGATAATAGAATCTGAAAAGATCATGTGCGTCCACCTAGATATCATCTAAGATGAGCATTGAGAAACCAACAATCCCAAGCTCAAAGGCAAGTCACGCAATGTCGTCTCTCTCGCAATAGATAGTGGCACTATGACCATAGCCTCTCTCAATGACTCAGAGGGAGAGAAGCTTGCCTTGGCAACATAACCCGCTACCTCGCAGACGGTGGACACACGTTCTGGTAAACATGCGACAGTACAACCAGATACCAGATGGGGTACCCCCTCCAATGACATCGGGAACCGCTACACCTGTCCAATTCCTAATACCTAAGGACAAGGAAAAGCAGAAAAAGATTCATTTTGATGAATCCTTGAAGAGGAATCCTTCTAGAGGACTCAATGCTCCTTTTCGCTTTGACATATTGGCTTAATTGGCCAATATTCCAGCTTGTATTGCCCTGCACGAGCTACTCCGCCTCTTAAAAAAAACAAGAGAGGTACTTAGGGATGCACGTACTGATTCAGAATCATTTTTGACATAAGTACCAACCCCTAAAAAAGAGGATGGAGTTTCAAACCCCAATGCCATCTGGTACAATAGCAAGTACCATGCATCACCTTCACTTCTGAAGACATGCTTCTCAAGGACAATCGACATAACAGGCCCTTGTATTACACAGGGTACATTGGATCCACACATATCGAGAGAATACAAGTCGATCCGGGGTCTGCTATTAGTATTATTTGTAAGAGACTTCTTTATCTTCTCAGCATCCAGTTGAGCAGGTTGTCAACTACGACTATGACCATATCTGGCTTCAATGCAGGGAGTAGTCACTTTTTGGGAAAGATCTGTCTCTGATGTCAAATTGGAGATTTGAAATCAGAAATGATGTGTTACGTCATTGACGCTGACACATCCTACCACCTCTTGCTTGGACAACCTTGGATCCATACCAACTGAATTGTGTCTTTCACACTCCATCAATGCTTTAAATATGTTGATGATAAGGCGATGGTTAGGATAGTGTTCGCTGGAATGCAGCCATTCAAATAAGTGAAGATCTACTTCACTGATTCATTATTTTATATAGAGAACAGTAAAGTGGTGAAAAAATTGTTGCCTAACGATATCAATAGTGGCAACGAAGAGGACTCATAATTAAAAGAAGATCCATAGGTTTATTTTGATGAAGAACCAATTGTATCATATCTGAATGATTCTGATTGTAATAATTCCGCCGACAATGGCGATGAAGGGGTCCTTATGAAAATGTCAATTTTGATTATTCGTAGTGTTGCGATAATGTAAATAGTCCTATTGACATGACCCTTTACACATGCCCCTACCTATGTTAATGACATGCATGCATATAGAGGATAATGATGGATCCGTATTTGTAATTCCATATTCTATGAAGGATCAATCGCCAATCATATTTGGTAAACTCTGACATTGGATTAGTACATTGGAAGATTTGGATGAAGACTTGAAACCCCCACAATTCTTTCACTATGCACGGTCAGTGCACTGTATGATAAAAGAAATGGGATACGACTTATGTTACAGTGAAAGCCAGAATTTTGGAAAGGGATGACACATCCCTCTACAACCTTTTGTACCGAAGGGAAAGCCTGCCAACTACTATAATCAGGCTCGTGGAGGGTTGGGATACATGACTCCATCTATTTGATGTGATTCAGAGTCTAAAAAATCTCTACCATCACATTCTTCAGACTCATCGGAATGGAATCTGGCGTAAGTGTAGGGGTTACCTTCAAGAAACCCTTCGCCAATGTGACATCAACTAGTCAGGTGAAATCAGAAGAGGACATTGAGCCATTCAACATTGATCGTGGGCTCAATAACTTGATCCTCAATGGGAAAAGTGTTTTGAACAATGCGACCCTCCTACAAAAGAAAAAGTAATCCAAATTGATGTGGGTGATCAAACAAACCTGAAGCTCATGTCTATAAGCAAAAGTTTATCGTTGACGGAGAAGCATAACCTTATATCTCTGATAAAATAATATATAGACATCTTTTCTTAGAGCCACGAAGACATGCCTTATCTCGATCCTCAAGCGGCTATGCATTGTCTCAATATGAAACCAGGTGCTAAGCCGATCAAACAACAGCAACGATGCTTCCGACCTGATATTATGGAGGCAATTGAAGCTGAGGTTTAAAAACTCATCGAATGTGGCTTCATTTGAGAGGAACAGCACCCAGACTAGGTTATTAACATTGTGCCCATCTTTAAAAAGAATGAAAAGATCCGAGTCTGTATTGACTTTCACGGCCTTAATATAGCCTGTCCTAAAGACGAGTTTCCGTTATCCATCACTGATGTAATGATTGATAACATATGTGGTTTCGAGAGGATGCTTTTATGGATGGCTTTCAGGGTACAATCAAATCAACTTGTAACCAGATGATGAAAAGCATACATAATTTCGAACACCGTTGGGCATGTTTTGCTATACGATTATGCCATTCAGCTTAAAGATTGCTGGTGCCACCTACCAACATGCAATAAGCACAATCTTTCGTGATCACTTATAAAAAATGGTAGAGTGTTATGTTAACGATATTGCAATCAAAAGTCGTGACAAGAAGAATCATTTTCGTGACTTGAGAATGTTCGATCTCATGCAGGCTCACCAGCTGAAGATGAACCCAGCGAAGTCCTTCTTGGGAGTTTCAAGCGGCAAGTTCATTATCACGTTCAAAGAAATTCATATTGACCCCGACAAGGTTTAAGCCATTCAAGATATGAAGCCTCCAAAGAATCTTAAAGAAATTAGAGGTTTACAAGACAGACTGGCCTACATCCGTAGATTTATTGTAAATCTCTCAGGTCGTGTCAACCATTTACACTGCCGATGAAGAAAGGCGTATCTTTTATCTAGGATGATGCTTGTCAAAAAGCTTTTAAGGATATCAAAGAATGCCTCGCTAAGCCTACGGTCCTGGCATCTCCTGTTTATGAGAAACCATTCTTACTCTATGTAAGGCCATGGACTATTTTTTAGGTACTTTACTCGCATAGAAGAATGATGAAGGTGCCGAGCAAGCCATTTATTATCTCAGCAGAATGTTGATTGGGACTGAAAGTCACACAACCTAGTTGAAAAGGAGCGTCTTGATCTCGTCTTTTCCATCTAGAAGATGCGACATTATTTGGTCAGGCAGACTATTCATGCCATTTAAAGAGTCAATCCTATTCAGATCTTATGACAAAGCAAAGTTTTTTGAACTCCAGATTAGCTAATTAGGCCATACTGTGTCCCAATATGATTTGACCTCGTACCCGAAGGCCATCAAGGACCAACCCCTCGCATACTTCTTTGCTACTCATCCAATTTCAGAAACTTCGAAGTTACTGAAGATATTCCGAATGAAGTTATCAAAGCCAACATGACTTCAAGTGATGATATATGGCAAATGTTCTTCGATGGTGTATCAAGAACCGGATCAAAAGGCGAGATTGTCGTCGGAGTGGTGATAGTATTTATCTCACTTGAGAATCACATCCTTCTTCGTGCATTCTCACTGACAGAGCCTTGCTTCAGCAACGTACCAAGTACAACGCTTTACTCATTGGTCTCCAGCTCGTTTAATAAATGGGGATGCAATATCTTGAAGCTTCTAGTGATTCCAAGTTGATCATCAACCAGCTAAGGATGAATATGAGGTCCGTCATGAAGACCTAATATCATATCATCATACAGCCATTCGGTTGATTAATACATTTGAAGGTTTCTACATCAGTCATGTATCTTGCCTCCCACATACAAAGGCAGATGCTCTAACTGCTTGATTTTGTGAATGGCAAGTGCACCAATCATTTACAGGTAATAAAGTAGTGAGTAGAGTATCATTTCCATGAGAATTAATGTCCATTGAGTACCAAACTAATTTTATTTGAATAATTAATTAAGAAGATAATTTAAAATAAACTACTAAAAAGAAACTAAAAGCGTTGACTTTTATAAGGGAAAAGTGGTAGGGCAATTGATTTTGGTAAATATAATCAGATATAAAATTGTGCTTGTGCTAGTGAATTTCTACATTCAAATTAACAATTGAAAGTTCCTAACCTAATTAGTGTTCTCTCTCGAGCAATACTAATTCTATCTTTCAATCTAAGAACCTACAATCTCTTGATCTAGTAGATTTATAATTTAAAAAAAGAATTAAGTATGATGGATCTTTCTCACTCGATTGCACAACTTATCCATCTCAACATGCCAAGTTATGGTTTCTATTCGTATGATGCTATACTAGATTATCTCCTCTCGGTCTTAAACCTAACCATCTATATAATTATTGGTCACCAATTAATAACAAGAAACTCGGGAATAAAAACTTAACATGCAATAAAAGTTAAACTTGAAAAACAAAGTAGTAGAATAGCATAAAGCAATAATATTATATCTTCATAATATTTAACCTACATCAATGCCCTAATTATGGAGAATTAGTTCATACTAGAAGAGATGCAAAACGTGATAAATAATGTGAACTCCAAGAAATAATAAATTAAAAGGAGAAAAAGATTAGAAAACACTAAGTAGGTACTCTAGATGATGCCTCCTCGATGTTCTTCTTCAACTTCAGTATGTTGAATTTATTCTCCAAAAAGCAAGAAACTAAAATCTAAAATAATATAAAACTTATTTCTCTAATGAAAGTCATGAGATTCATACAATTATAAGAGATTGTAGCCTTTTATATAGACCTTAAAGCCAATTACAATCAGAAACACATTAGAACTTCTAATCTTACTTCAGTTTGGTGTAGGATTTCAATCCAGAATTGATCTGTCGATAACTATCATTGATTGCTGAATACAGCTTGACAAAAGACTGAATTAGAAAACAATATCAACTAAATAATTGTAGCACTTTAAGTTTTCTTTATATAGCATCTTGAATCATTAGAATTGGATACCTTTAGCGAAAGGTATGATCAAAATATTAAAAGGTATCCAGTCTAAATCAGAGTTTAAAACAGATTTCTGCTCTCTGTTGAATAGCGAACGGCTGCTCAGCCATAAATTAGGCTACCCAGCCAAATTTTGACTTGATTTGAACTGAAACTTTTTTGGATGCTTTTCATATTTTATAAACTCTTTTGACAAGTTTATTAGGTCTCTCGATGTCTAAATCTTAAAATATATTGCTGCAATCATCTCTTTAATGTCAATTGTTTGCTTTTTCATATCTTTTCTCTAATTTGTGCTCTTGACCTAATTTCTGCATGAATATAAACAAAAATACCCATGCAGTATTAAATGTGTAATAAAAGAGGCATAAAAGTGATACAAAAAATAGATGATAATCACAATTATCACACCCACAAACCTAACTTTTGCTAGTCCACGAGCCAAATCCTAATCTAACAAGAAAAAGAAAAACCAAAAATCCTAAAAATAAAATAAAATTTCTAACTCACTTTCGTAGGAAACACGATTGAACTTAACACATACAAGAAGCCGTGAAGCCCCTAGGGTTACCCCTAGCGGGCGAGTGTTGTCTCGTTAAGGTTTGTAGTGAATATACCCACAAAATTCACAAATTTCAAAGAAAAAATATAAAGAGATTAAGGAATAAGGATAATTAAAAAAATAAAGAAAGAGAAAAATAAGAAGAAAATTATTATTTTTTGTTTAACAAGTGTCACCAGCAAATAAGATCAATAGATTCCATAAGTAATCATCTTCAAGTTCAATCTCTTATCAAAAAATCTCATCTTCTCATCCTAGAGACTTAAAATCCTCGCATATCCCACCATCTTTCTTATTTTTTCTGATCCTATGCATCTTTATGAACATGTGACAGCTCTTAACTTGGAATTTTGATTTAAATTTTTCATACTTAAACTTTTTTTACAATATAGAAGTTTCAAAGTATTACCACTTGGTTGCCCTTTAAGCACTTTTTTTTCTTTTTTTCATACATATAATTATCCAATTTTCTTTTGTATAAAAATCAAGGCTTCTTGAGGCCAAGATACCTAACTAATTAATCATTAGACTTGTGAATACATATAACTTTTTAATTAATTTACCTAACTATCTTTCGTGTGAATAGCAAGGTTTTTTAAGATGAAAGTATCTAGCTAATCAATAATTAAGTTTTTCTTCATTTTTTTATTATTATTTAAGTATTAAGTAATCCACATCATTTCAAGCTTAAACTAATGGTTAAGTGTACATAGACAAATTCTAGATGGTATTCAATTTTCAGATTTTCACCTATTCACATAGAATTAAGGAACCTATCAAATTGATATCCCTATCCACTTCAAACTATATGGTCACTAAATCCCTTAAAACTAGATAAACTTACTGAAATTTAAAAAAATTTTAGTTAGTAAAAGAAAAAGAAAAATCTAGAAAAATCCTAAAAAGAAGAAAAATAAATATAAAAATTCTAACCTGAAAATAAGGAAAAGTAAAATAAAAAGAAAAATTCTAGACCCCCCAATGCCTAAATCTTGGCATGTTCTCATGCAAATCAAGATGAATCAATAACATATGCAAATCACACATAAATACTACTCCCAAAATCTAATTTTTTTAAGTTTTAGACAATAATGAACAAATTCTCTATCAGAAATTACCCATGTCCATAAAATTTTCAAAAAATATAAATCATTAAGTAACTAGAAAGAAATCACTGGGAAAATTTCAGAGTTTGGATCCTCAAAATTTTCAGTTGTTCAGCTGAAATGTCGGCTGCTTACTTAAACTTTTGGCTCTGCTGGTCTTGGGTTTTGGCTCACTTGTTTATCTTATCTTGGTGGTTCATTCTGCAGATCAGCTTTTAAATTAGATTTTGATTGAGGTACCTGGTACAGATCAAAATAAAATAAAGTAAGAAAAATTAAAATAAAATCAAAAATCTAAAAATAGAGGTTAAAAACTTGGTTGCCTCCTAAGAAGTGCTTTAATTTATAGTCTTTAGCTAGACTTTCTCTGATCTTCATGGAGGCTCATGTATGGAAGGTGTTGACCTCGATGAGTTCTTCGCAACCTTTTGGACTTTCTTCCAAATTTGGTTTGGCAGTGCAGCTTTCAACTAAAAAACTTTGCTTCTCAATTTTTGTGTTCTTGGACTTGGTAGACTTAGGCTGATTGGACTCTTTGCTAAACAACTTTTGCGGCTCCTCTTTTAGTGCTTCAACTACTTGCTTGTCTTTGGTATCAATTTTGAAGCACTTCTTGATATTCGCTGGTTGTGACATGGCTTTAATGATTTTGAAAGTAACTTGCTCATCTTACACCCGAAGGATGAGTTCTTCTTTTTCGATATCAATCAAAGTTCTTTATATGGCTAAGAAAGGTTGACCTAATATGAGGAGAAAATTACTATCTTTCTCCATATCTAGTACGATGAAATCTGCAGGGAAATAAAACTTGTCGACATTAACAAGCACATCTTCAATAATATCAAGCGGGTACTTTATCGATCTATCTGCCAATTGGAGTAAGACAGTAGTCAATTTTGGTTCTCCCAAACCCAATGCCCTGAACATAAAGAGCGGCACTAAATTTATACTTGCACCAAGATCATATATTATTGAATTTAAAATTTTCAATAATGCAAGGTATAGAAAAACTCTCTAGATCTTCAAGTTTAGGGGTAGATTGTTGTGCAGGATAGCACTGCACTCCTCATTGAGCATGGTCGTTTCATGTTCCTTTAACTTCCTCTTCTTAACTAAGATCTCCTTCATGAACTTTGTATATTTTGGAATCTATTTTAGAGCATCTATGAACGAAATATTAATATGTAAATTCTTGAAAATATTTAAAAAGTTGTAGAAATCCTTATCCATTTTGTTTTATCTTAGCCTCTGAGGAAACGGAAGTGGGGGAACGTATGGTTTCACTGGGAGCTTCACTACAGGCTTTGGATTAGGCTCAGATTCCAATATGGTTCGGCTATGCGGTCGAATTTTTGGCTACGCAACTAAAAATTCTACTCTGCTTTGGCTTATCTTTCTTCATCTGTCTTCTGCTTCTTTTCTATTATCTTTCTGATGTACTATTTCAGAAGACTCTTTCTGTAATTGCTCCAGTACTTCCTACTCCTTAAGGTAATCGCATGTATTTGCTTTTTTGAAATTTTGTTGGTGTTGCTTGATAGCGATCCTTGTATTTTTGCAGAGAGCAGGCTAGCAATTTGCCCCACCTGAATTTCCAGATTGTATATAGATGATGCTTGATTTCTATTGAGGGCTTCTTGATTTTCTATCTTTGTCTCAGTATTTGCCATGAAAGCGTGCATAGTTGTAGCAAGTTGCTCCATTACAGTTTTCAAGCATGATTTTTTCTCTTATGCCGATGGGTGTTGTTGGTGATTGAGGGCCCCCACTTGATTTGTCAATTATGCGAGTGGACATGAATTGTTCTGATATCATTGGGTCCATGCATGCCGCAACCTTCTTCGGTGTCGCTCTTTTAGTTTGCCATTGATAATCATTTGACACCATCTCCTCCAATAGCTCATAGGCTTCATCTCGATTTTTGCTCATCAATGCTCCTTCGACCGCATCATCAACTATCGTCCTTGTGTTTGGTTGCAGCCCGTCGTAGAATAATTGCATCTGCTACTACTCAGGGAGTCCATGATGTAGGACTTTCCTAATCAATCCCTTGTATCTTTTCCAAGCATCATAAATACATTCAGTATCAAATTGGATAAAGGTTGTGATATCACCTCAAAATTTTGCGAATTTTGCAGGTGGGTGGTATTTGGTGAGGAACTTGTTCGCCATCTCATCCCATGTAACAATTAATTCCTTTGGTAAAAATTTGAACCATATCCTTGCCTTATCTCTGAGTGAGAGAGAAAAAATCATCAATCTCACCTTCTCCGCTGGCACATCGCTATATTGTTGTGCATCACAAATCACTAGAAAGTTTGCAATGTGCTCATATGAATCATCATTGAGAAGACCTCCAAATTGACAATCATTTTGTTCCATCTGAATCAGCCCTATCTTCAATTCGAAGTTGTCTGTTAGGATTGTCGGCTTCTTAATGCATGATGTTGCTCCCATCTGGGAGGAAATAGCGTAGACTCTCAGTGCTTTTCTTTCTTCTTGGCTTGCCATCACTGCTTCTCAATCTTTCTTTTTTTAAGCAAGCGTCGGAAGTTTTGTCAATCTCTAAATCAGGAGTATCAAATTTCAGCACTCCTAGATCATCTCATAAATCAATCAGAAAGTAATTCCTGAAAGATCATCCCCTGTCTTCACTTTAGGTCGGCTGTATAGCCAAAATTTTGGTTGCTTGGCTGAACTCCTGTAGTTTTTGTGGTAGCGTCTTCTGCAGCCTATAAAAAAGAAAGAACAGATATTAGATTTGCAATCTGAATTCAAATTAAAACTAATATAAAATATCATTGATATTAATAGGAAATAAATAATCCCTGGCAATAGTACCAAAAACTTGAAGTTAAGAATGGCAACTGCACCAGTCGTTTACAAGTAATAAAATAGTGAGTAGACAATTGTTCCCACGAGGATTGATGTCTATTGAGTATCAAACTAATTTTTTCTAATTTTATTTGAATAATTGATTAAGAAGATAATTTAAAATAAACTACTAACAAGAAATTAAAAGAGTTGACTTTTATAAGAGAAAAGTGCTAGAGCAATTGATTTCAATAAATATAATCAGATATAAAATTGTGCTTGTGCTAGTGAAATTCTACTATTCATGTTAATAATCGAAAGTCCCTAACCTAATTAGTATTCTCTCTCGAGCAAAACTAATTCTATCTTCTAATCCAAGAACCTACAATCTCTTGATCTAGTAGATTTATAAGTTAGAAGCATTAAGTATGATGGATTTTCTCACACGATTGCACAACTTCTTCGTCTCAACATGCCAAATTGTGATTTCTAATTCTATGATCCAATGCTAGATTATCTCCTCTCGGTCTCAAACCAAGTCATCTATATAATTATTGGCCACCAATTAATAACAAGAAACTCGGGAATAAAAACATAACATGCAAAATATTTAAACATGAAAAACAAACAGCAAAATAACACAATGCAACAATATTACATTTTTATAATATTTAACCTATATCAATGCCCTAGTTATGGAGAATTAGTTCATACTATAAGAGATAAAAAACATGACAAATAATTTGAACTTCATGAAATAATAAATTAAAAGGAGAAAAAGATTAGAAAAACACTAGTTTAGGTACTCTAGATGATGCCTCCTCGATGTTCTTCTTCAACTTTAATATGCAGAATTTATTCTCCAAAGCAAAGAAACTGAAATCTAAAATAATATAAAATTTACTTTTCTGATGAAAATCATGAGATTCAGACAATTATAAGAGATTGCAGCCCATTATATAGACCTCAGAGCCTATTACAACCAGAAACACATAAGGACTTCTAATCCTACTTCAGTTTAGTGTGGGATTTCAATCCTGAATTGAGCTGCAGATAGCTGTTGTTGATTGCTAAATATAACTTGACAAATAACAGAGTTAGGAAATAGTATCAGCAGAAGAATTGTAGTCCTTTAAATCATCTTTACTTAGCATCATGAATCATCAAAATTGGATACCTGACAAAAGTTATGATAAAAATACTAAAAGGTGTTCAGTTTGAATCCGAGTCTGAAATAGATTTTTACTCTCTGTTGAACAGTGAAAGCCTGCTCAGCTGAAAATTCAACTACCCAGCTGAATTTTGACTTGATTTGACCCCAAACTTTTGTTGGTTGCTTCTCCATATTTTATAGACAATTTTGACAAGTCTATTAGGTCTGGATGTCTGCATCTTGAAATATATTGCTGCAATCATCTCTATATTGTCATTTTCTGCTTTTTCATCTCTTTTATCTAATTTGTGATGACCTAATTTTTGCCTAAATATAAACAAAAACACCCGCGCAGTATTAAAGGTGTAATAAAAGAGGTATAAAAGTGATACAAAATATAGATGATAATCACAAATATCACGGAACTAGCAGCTACAATGGCTTTACCTACTGATACCAGTTACCGTTTCACGGTGGCCAGCTATTTTCTCCTCTATCCGAAGAATCGCTTAGAGGTTAGCGAAGTTCATACAACCTCAACAAACTCTGAACCAAGAGAATGGGATTTTCGATCATCAACTATGCCTTGCATGGCATGCCCGATTACCCCAAGGAAGCAGTGTCTGTTCGATGAAAGTCTACTCGATTCTACTATGATGTAGTGGTAAAGAAGCTATACAGTTGTTCATATGATGGTATACTTCTTTATTGCCTATCTAATTTGAAAGTGAAAGAAGTAATCAAAGAGGCTCACAATGGCATATGTGGAGCTCATCAACCACGTCCAAAGCTCAATGATCGATTGCACTGACTTGGCTATTATTAACCGAATATGATCGCTGACGTAGTTAAATATGTGAAAAAGTGTAAGGCCTGTCAAATCCATGTGGATTTTATACACCAACCCTTGGAGCTACTCCATCCCACAGTCACAGTGTGGCCATTTGAAGCTTGAAAAATTGATGTAATAGGACCAATCAGTCCTTCATCAGTTAGAAGTCATCGGTTCATCCTTGTGATAACTAATTACTTTTCAAAGTGGGCAGAAGTTGTACGCTTGCAAAAGTTAAAACAACTAACGTTATTAATTTCATCAAACACAATATCATCCATCAATTTGGTGTCCCCCGAAAGATTATCCATGACAACGGTCGTCAATTTGTGAGCCAATCATTCTATCAGTTTTGTGACAAGTACTGAATTCAGAATGTCGCCTCGACCGCATACAACCCTGCTGCTAGTGGGTTAGCAAAAGCATTCAATAGGACGATCATCAAGTGCCTCAAAATATTTGTCTCCGCAAGTACAAGGTTGGAATGAGGAGCAAGTGAATGTCTTTGGGCCTATCGAACTGCGGTCTGAACCCCAACTGACAATACACCTTTTTCTCTGGTATACGGATGTGAAGTGGTTATACCCTTGGAGATTCAGATACCATCATTTCGTGTTGCTCTGGCAACCAAGATGACTGATAAAGATAACCATCAGTTACGTCTCCAAGAACTTGAAGCACTAGATGAGAAGTTGTTATGGGCTCAATAGCGTATTGAGTTTTATCAGGCTTGAATCTCAAAGGCCTTTAACAAAAAGGTCAAAGAGAGAATTTTCCAGAAGGGAGATTTGGTCTTAACTTTCAGACGACCTATGTGTTGTCCCAAAGGCCTATTACTCTAGTTTTGATGATGATCAACTCGTGTAGTTATAGTACTAATGATCTTGTGTTTATTTCGTTTCAGATTTGTGATCAAGATCTTAGTAGGTAGGTGTCTAGCTTCAACAAAAGATTTAAAGTCAAGTTTTGAAGCTAACACGGTTTGATTCAAGAGCTTGTGCATCAAGACCACATCAAGTACTCAAGAGGAGTCTAACTCTTTGGATCGTGTTTTGGACCAAGTCAACAAGGAGAAGAAGACTTCAAGTGAAGACTTCAAGAAGAAGACTTGTGTCTAGGTTTGTTTTTATAAGATTTTGTTTTTAGATTAAAATGTAAAGGACAGAATAGTTGGTGGATTGCTCAAGTACATCTTATACATACACACTCTTGACTAGATGAGTTTTCATAAAAGAATGTTTATTTGAAAAAATACAAAAGAGTTTTCTTTTTGAAAAATACCGGTTTGGTTTTTGGTATTTAACTTTACATGTTTTAACCAAATCGTATTTAGAGCTTAATATCAAAAACATAGATATTTCACCATGTTTGTGTAATGGATTATATCCATACACTCTATGCTTCAAAAGAGTTTAAAATATCTTGTTTTTATATTTGGAGAAGTTTTGGAAAAATAAGTTTGGAAAAACCAAATTTGAAAAATGCAGTTTTTGTTTTGAAGCAAAATTTTTCAAGTAACAAAAATAGTCCAATTTGTTTGTAACATGGCGGTCGACCGTCAGGCCATCTGGCTCCAAACGGTTAGTTTTTCTAACTCTATAAATTGGGGCATTTGGGGGCTGTTTTCTATAAGATTTTTTAGTGGGTTTTGAGCTAGTTATTCCTATTTCATTAAAAGAGTTTCTCCACTAAATTGAGAGCTAATACTTCTAATCAAAAGGAGAGTTTTTATCATGAGTGTTTAAAAAGAGATTTTCTTGAGTTTTCCTCCACCATCTCTTTCCTTATTTTCTCACACAACACTTGAGCCATCCATTGCTATATCTATCTATAGGGATTTGTTGTGAGAGGATTTTAGGTGATCAAGAGTTGTGATCACCAAAGCTCCATCTTTGTTTCTTGAGGAGTCGGACAAGTGTGTTCGCGGTGTTTCGAGTTCGAGTACGAACTTGTTGTTTGAGGTGCGGCCTCGGCGAGCTAGTGAGCTTGCAGTGTGTACGGTATTAGGGAGTCCTAGAGCTTGTAGGTGTTGTGGCACCGAGTGATCCGGTGGGATCGATTATAGTGGAAATCCTTTGTAGTGTCGAAGGCGGGGACGTAGAGCAAGTGTGCTCGAACCTCGAAACAAATCTCCCGTGTTTGCAATTGCTCTTATCTCTCTCCCTTACTAGTTTATATCTTGCATGCGATTATTGCTCTTATCTTTATATGCTTGATATTCATATTATGCTTAATTGTTATATGCTTGGGGTGTGTTTGCTAACACTAGTTTTTAACCAAGAGAGCTAACGCGGCACCTCAACTCTTATTTAGAGGAATCTTGAGGAGTTAGTCCAGAGCCCTTCACGGGAAATTCGGCTACACTCTTATGTTAAACTTGGTGTTTAGTTTAATAAGTTTTTAATTTCGCATTTAGTGTCCATTAGATTAGCCATCACCTATTCACCCCCCTCTAGGTGAATTTACAGTTGGTATCAGAGCCAAGTGCTCTTGATTTAGATCTTACAATCTAGAGTTAAAGATCCTCATTTTTAGGCTAATCGCAATATTTGTTCACACACACCATGGACTTCATGACACCTCCCACCTTTGACATTCTTAACATCCAAACTTGAAAGGTTAAGATGTCTTTATACCTCAAAATCCTAGGCATTCATGTTTATTTTGCCACAACTAAAGATTCTTATTATAGCAAAAATTATGAGGTTAATGCAAAAGCCCTAAATGCTTTAAAGTCTACCCTAAATGATGATTATTTATCTAGGGTTGCTAATATTGATTAGGCTTTTATAGCATGGAACACCATCACCTCCCTTGGCGAAAATGAACAATATTATGCGGGGAGCAATTCGGATGTTGGAAGCGACACCTCCAACGTGTGCTACATAGTCCAAGGGGACAAGCCCCTTGAGGTAACTACCGAATCCGAGGTAGATGAAGAAGATGACATGTCATATGAACAGCTTTTAGAGAAATATGACATGATTAAAAAGAAAAATAAGAAAATGAAAAAGGATTTTGATTGCATGCTAAAAGAAAAAGATTCTTTACAAAATAAGTTTGATAATGTTTTAAAAGAAAATGAGTCTTTTAAAAATAAAATTGCATGTTTTTGAAAAAGATAATGAAAATTTGAAAAATGAAAATTTGAAAAAGATAACAAATTAAATGATCTTTGTGAAGGAAACACAAATTTGAAAAATAAAATTGTTTTGGTGGAAAAATAAAAGGAAGTTGCTTTTCAAGAAACAACTCTTTAAAAAGAAAAATGGTTGAAAAAGAAAAAGAAAAAGTTTCTAAAAAGAATAAGAAAAATAATTCTCCTTCTCATCATGCTTTACATGCCACTACTAATGAGATGAAATTTTTGAAAAATAAAATAAATTGTTTGAGCTCAACCTTGAGCTCATGTGCATTTAACCATAAGAAATTGGAAACCTTGTTTTCAAAGAAACAAGTTCCAAATATTCATGCTCATGATCACACTCACTCACATAAGCATCCTAAGGTGTACAAATGTACACATTGTGGTCGCAAAGGCCATTTAGCAAAGTTTTGTTATGATAAGATAAATTCTTTAAATTTTGCTAATAACAAAAATGTTTGGGTTCCTTATAAGACTAACCCTCAAGGACCCAAAAGAAAATGGGTACCAAAATCCCCACCTTGTGTTTTTGATGTAGGTGTGGGCTCTCACACGACGTGAGAGGGATGGTGCCTTGGTGGTGGTTGCACATGGACATGATGGACAAATTTTTGATGCACCACTATCAAGGAGATTTGGTGGGACAACCACCATGTTTTGGAGATTTGGAATATAGTTCTTTGGTTTGGTAACTATCTCTAAACTCCTAGTTTATTTACATGCTTATTCATATTGACATTTTTAGCATGTTCATGTTTTTGTGCTTCTTGTGGTAAATACTAGTTTAAATGTAGTTTTTATTAAAACTTTGATATATATATATGTACAAGTAGTGAGCCACATTTGATTCATATACGTTTGCACTTCATTGTTCATTTGTACTCACTATATGCACATGTATAGACTAGTTTTGATGATTTCCTCATTTACACTTGTTTTACCTATTTTCATGTTTTTGCTTCATATATATGTATTTTGTATTCAAATCTAATAAATATACATGTATACCCCATGAGTCATTTGCCTTCATGCAATTTACATTATGGACTCCCTTTATGTTTGGGATATGTATGCATATTGTTAGTTTTGGATAAAATCATACATATACCTATAAGTTTGTTTTAAAAATGAAAAAAAATTTCATGATTTGTTTGATAAAATGATATTTACATTTTTGAGCTTCATTGATTATCTTCATGAATAATGCTAACCACATGATTCTTGTACACTCACACTCTATTTGTTTATTCATGACCTTGTTTCATGATTCTTTTTGAGCTTTATCGATTTTGAGTGTCAACTCTTGTGTATTTAGTATGATTCATGAAAAACATATGATTTGGTTTCATGTTTTGAAGGATATTTAACTAGTTTTTCAAAAATTAATCTAATTAGTTATTGTTCTTCATTTGGTAGTGATTTTCAATAAAAATATTTTCAAAACCTATTTTGAAAACCCCTACCTATTCCCTTCATGGGCGGATGGCTGGGCGAGTATGCCTTGTAAGCCCTATTGAAAATCTTTTATCTTGAGCATATAATGGGTGGAAGGTTATGAGTTATGTACTTCATCTCAATTGGTATTTTCATTTTGTATATACTCATATTTTGGTTTCATATATGTATGCTTCACATTTTAAATAATATCAATTTCTATTGGTATTTTTCATTTTCATACATATATATATGATTTATTTGTGCTTAATTTAAAATAGACTTATATGTTTAAAGCACAAAGCTTGTTTATGCTAAGCTTGATTCAAATTCTTATTTTCAATTGGTATCTCAATTGATTGTTTAATAAGCTTATGCATTAGTTTTAAAATTGATATTTTTATTGATATAATATGCAATAATTTTCATTTGATATCAATATGACTCTATTTTGATTAAAAATTCAAAATTTGTAATGTTTATTTACAATTTTACAATTGGTATCTTAAAATTTGACTACAAGTGGTACCTTAAAAATTTTTGTTGATATGATATCTTAAAATTTGATTTACTAAGATATCTCAAAATGTGTTTTATTGAGAAAACTCAAAATTTTGTTTTTAATGAGAAAATTAAAAATGTTTTGATTTGTATTGCCTATATGTAAGGAGAGCTTAACATCTCTTCTACATATAGATTCATGTTGAGTGTATCTTATATTGAGGTGCTTGACAACTCTTCTTTATGCGGTACACATGTGTAGGAGGAGCTTCACATCTTCTTTTATGCATTACATATTATGCGTTAGGTGAATTAGGGCTTGTCATCTTTCTTTCATGTAATGTATATGTGTAGGGAAGTTAACTTAGCGTCTTCCTCTTCATGAATGTATATCGCATATATTCTCTTTTATTGATTTGTTTAATATCACCCCTTTGTTTATTTTGCTTTTGACAAAAAGGGAAAGAACATTTTGTTTTTACTTTGACCCTTCTGTTGATGATTGACAAAAAGGGGAGAAGTATTTAGTATATATGCATGTTTTCCTTGCTTTATTCATAAAGGGGGAGAAGGATTTATGTTTATGCATATATGTTTTGTCATGCAAATAGGAGAAAAAGAGTTTGATTTGTTTTATGCATGTTTATCTCCATATATTTGCATACATATTTATGAGCCTTCATTGCATATCTTATTGTTCATTGTTATGCATGAGTTAAGGGGGAGCTTCCTTGAAGCTTTACTTTAATCCATGCATATATAACTCCATGAGTTTTGTCATCATCAAAAAGGGGAGATTGTTGGCCCAAAGGCCTATCACTCTTGTTTTGATGGTGATCAACTCATGTAGTTATAATACTAATGATCTTGTATTTATTTAGTTTCAGATTTGTGATCAAGATCTTAGTAGGTGTGTAGCTTCAACAAAAGATTTAAAGTCAAGTTTTGAAGCTAATACGGTTTGATTTAAGAGCTTGTGCATCAAGACCACATCAAGTACTCAAGAGGAGTCTAGCTCTTTGGGTCGTGTTTTGGACCAAGTCAACAAGGAGAAGAAGACTTCAGGTGAAGACTTCAAGAAGAAGACTTGTGTCTAAGTTTGTTTTTATAAGATTTTATTTTTAGATTAAAATATAAAGGATAGAATAGTTGGTGGATTGCTCAAGTACATCTTATACATACACACTCTTGATTAGATGAGTTTTCATAAAATAATGTTTATTTTGGAAAAATACAAAAGAGTTTTCTTTTTGAAAAATACCGGTTTGATTTTTGATATTCAAGTTTACATGTTTTAAGCAGAACCGTATTTAGAGCTTAATGTCAAAAACATAGATATTTCACCATGTTTGTGTAATGGATCATATCCATACACTCTATGCTTCAAAAGAGTTTATAATATCTTGTTTTTATATTTGGAGAAGTTTTGAAAAAATAAGTTTGGAAAACAAAATTTGAAAAATACAGTTTTTGTTTTGAACCAAATTTTTCAAGTAACAAAAATAGTCCAATTTGTTAGTAACATGCCTTGATTTTGTGCAAGCATGTTTGATTATCAAAGTATAACATTAAAACTATTTTTGTAGATTTTTTCATGATTTTATGGGATTTTATTTAAGCCAAAACGACCAAGTTTTTAATCCCAGAAAAACCCTGTCTGGCTTCAGCCGGTCGACCAACCGGTCGATCGAAGTCTGAAGTCGGTCGACCGGGCGGTCGACCGATGTGCACAGACGTGAACGCCTAGTTCTGGCTGGAGGGCCGGTCGACCGACCCGGTCGACCGTCCAGAGAGCTCTGCTCTCTAGAAAGGCCCTGGTCGACCGGGCGGTCGACCGGACAGAGAGCAGTGCTCTCTGTATCCAAGCCACGGTCGACCGGCCGGTCGACCGCTGCCCCAACGGTCAGAAAAATGACCGTTGGCGGTCGACCGGGCGGTCGACTGTCAGGCCATCTGGCTCCCAACGACTAGTTTTTCTAACTCTATAAATTGGGGCATTTGGGGGCTGTTTTTTATAAGATTTTTTAGTGGGTTTTGAGCAAGTTTTTCCTACTTCTTTAAAAGAGTTTTCTCCACTAAATTGAGAGCTAATACTTCCAATCAAAATGAGAGTTTTTATCAAGAGTGTTTAAAAAGAGATTTTCTTGAGTTTTCCTCCACCATCTCTTTCCTTATTTTCTCACACAACACTTGAGCCATCCATTGCTATATCTACTTATAGGAATTTGTTGTGAGAGGATTTTAGGTGATCAAGAGTTGTGATCACCAAAGCTCCATCTTTGTTTCTTGAGGAGGCGTACAAGTGTGTTCGCGGTGTTTCGAGTTTGAGTGCGAACTTGTTGCTTGAGATGCGACCTCGGCGAGCTAGTGAACTTGCGGTGTGTACGGGACTAGGGAGTCCTAGAGCTTGTAGGTGTTGTGGCACCGAGTGATCCGGTGGGATCGATTATAGTGAAAATCCTTCGTAGTGTCGAAGGCGGAGACGTAGAGCAAGTGCGCTCGAACCTCGAAAGAAATCTCCCGTGTTTGCGATTGCTCTTATCTCTCATTTACTAGTTTATATCTTGCATGCGATTATTGCTCTTATCTTTATATGCTTGATATTCACATTGTGCTTAATTGTTATATGCTTAGGGTGTGTTTGCTAACACTAGTTTTCAACCAAGAGAGCCAACGCGGCACCTTAACTCTTATTTAGAGGAATCTTGAGGAGTTAGTCCAGAATCCTTCACGGGGAATTCGGCTACACTCTTGTGTTAAACTTGGTGTTTAATTTAATAAGTTTTTAATTTCGCATTTAGTGTCCATTAGATTAGCCATCACCTATTCACCCCCCCTCTAGGTGAATTTACACTATGGCCACATAAGTCCAAAGGCAAATTCTGGCCTAAATGGAAAGAACCATTTGTAGTTGAGACAGTCTAAACAGTGGAGCATATCGCCTGTCAAATCTGAAGGACAACATGCTTATGATGCCAATCAATGGCAAATTCTTTAAGAAATATCATCCATGATCAAGATAACATTATGATTATTGAGGATCGCTTCGAATTCAAGCTAATCAAATATCAGGAGACAATGCTGCACGGTGTCAACATTAAAGGCGCCTGAAAAGATTCCATGAAGAACGTTAGCTTTTAGTTGACCTCCCCACTGAATACATAAAGCAACAAAGCAATCCTAAGCCTCTAATGGCTAAGGATAGAGAAAAAAGTTGGCTCTTAATCCCAACGAAAAGTCCTTGACAACTCAGCATGATGAGGGAAATAGCATGGCTAGCCTAACTCAAACGATAGTTGGTAAAAGCATACCAAATCTTTTGATATCTGAGAATTTGCTTAAAATCCTAAGGGACCTGATCCCATTTGATTCCTCGAAAATTCTTTACCAATTCTCTTCCATAGAATAGTGAATCCATAAAACAAATAAGTCATGTTAAAGTTTTCACCTCTGACTTTTCCTTTATTTTAGGAGTATCACTCTCATATCAGCAGCAGGATTGCTTTGATTTGTAAACAAGTTTTAGGAACACCATCTTCTATCTCCCGTCAGAATTCTCTAGCAATATTCTTAAATTTTATAGAGAACAATATTTTCCTCCAAGATCCCCTACCAATTCCCATCTATGGAATTGAAGGACCACAGGAGGCTATATTCATTTTCCCAATGAGATGAATCACAAATCAAAACTGTCATGCTAAAAGCTCACGCCTCTGACAGTAAAACCTTTTAATACCTCTGGTGGATCTTGCTAATATCCCCAGTTTATAAACTTCACTTGCCATTCTCTTTAATAGAATGACCGGTCCACTCAAATTGCTATTATGTTCAAACACTTCTAGCAGTAAATGAATCCTTGTCAAGTTAATATTACATCTCTGATAAGTCATTTTTACAAACCCCAAGTGGAGAAGTTATAATGATCACTTCAGACAAAATCTCCTTCTAAATTCCCCAGCAAGAAATTTGGTTGTTACGTTAATATTTACCTCTGAAAACCTTTTTAGTGAATAATTATCTCCCTATCGAATCTCCATAGAGTTTGTTATGTCACGTTAATGATTACATCTGACATCTTAGAGAATGCTAAACTCTTTATAACCTCTTATGGGATTCATTTTCTAACTCCTAAGTAAGTTTTTAATAGACTCTCCTCGAAGTCTATGATTACCCTTTTCAGTCCCTAGTGGACTCTTTGGTTGTCATGTTAAGAGTATACCTCTGACAATTTCTTCCAAATAATTCCCCAAGAAAACACCATTGTTCCTATGAAATTCAAAATTAAATCACATTCCCTAATGGAATAACTCTTTTTACCGTCATGTCCAGCCTGTCACCTCTGAACGGTAGAAATTATAAGCTTGGCGGTTTCTCAATCAGTTATATTCATATTACCTTTGAACGACAGATAACCAAGTCTCATTATTCAGTCTGGTAGGGACTACTCTTTTGTTATTATGCCCAGTTCATCATCTGAACAGCAGGGCTCTGAGTCTGGTAACTCCTAATCAGTTACGTCCATATTACCTCTGAACTGACAGGTGCTTTAGATCTCTCCCCTTTTATGGTACTCAAACTGTCACGTCCAGTTAACCACCTCTGAGCAGACGAGTCCATAACGTTGTTCTCTTTTCCCCCGTCAGGGTCGACAGTTCTTGCAGTCAAGTTAATATGACTACCTCTAAATAGCGAATTGTGCGCCTGGTGTCTCTTATTTGATCATTCCTAGACTACCCCTGAACAAACGAGTGCCCAAGTCCAATTCACCTTTGCAGTCCCTAGTGAGCTAGTTACTAAGTTAATATGACTACCTCTGGCAGCAAATTCAAAATTTAGTGTGTCTTAATCTATCATGTCCAATTCATCACCTCTGAATAGTCGGGTCCCTAAAACTGGGTTCACCTTCATTTTGTCGTCATGTTCAGTTCATCATCTCTGAATGACAAAATCTTAAGCTTGGTGGTTTCTCAATCGGTCATGTCCAGTCCATTACCTCTTAACTGACAGGTAGCCAAGTCTCACTTTTCATTTACTGTTATGCCAAGTAAGTCACCTCTGAATAGCAAACACTCAGCGTTTGGTAATCTCTAATCGGTTATATCCATTTCGTCATCTCTGAGCCAATGATTACCCAAATTCACCCTTCTTTGTCGTTGTGTCTCGTTTATCACTTCTGAATGATAAATCTCATGTCTGATGATTTCTAGTCAGTTATATTCAGTAGGTTACCTCTAAACTGACGGTAAGGACACTATCTTCCCTGTTATGTCCAACTTGTCACATCTGAACAACGAGCCTTTGGATTTAGTAATTCCTAATGGATTCCTAAATCTAACTTCTTTTAATCCCCAATGGTTTTTTATATTTGATTGACTTTTATCATATTCTTAACCTCTGAATAATTTCAGTCACATTTGTAATTTCTTCAAAAATTCAACTTGGTGAATTTTCACCCTTTTTAGGTCTTTCAAAGAACTTTATACTAAGTTTACTTCTATGAGGGACTATACAAGCAAACAAAGAAGAAGACTTGGAGAAGATGCCATAAATCTCGTTTTGGAGAGAAAAATAGGGTGAAGGCTCTAGTGTTTTCAAAATCAACAAGGAGGGAAGAAAGAGTTCTGTTGAAGCCTCATTGAAAAGAGAAAATTATTTTTCTAGAAAAAGACTATAGAGTCCTATTTATAGGCCCCACGACCTAGCCTTGCTGTTGCCGCTTCAAAATTCAAAGCACCAGAGAGCCTAAAGCACTCAAGCTATTTGGCCTCGAAAAAGGGAGTAACCTTCCTCGTAATGCATGCGAAGCTGTTTAGCATCAGAAAAGTGAGTAACCTCCCTCGTAATGCCTGCGAAGCTGTTTAGCCTCGAGAAAGGGAGTAACCTCTCTCATAGCCTATGCGAAGCTAGCGCTAGGCAGCGCTGACAAGTCAACTTTGCTTTGTACGTGAAGTTACTAAAATAACCCTAGAGTAGAGGCTATTTCAGAGGAGAGGCTATTTCAAAGGCAAAGGTAAAATTCACATATTTGTGGCCTTTTCTTCAACAATCAAAGCAATTTAAAGTATTTTGAAATCTAAACCATCTCATTACAGATTTACGAAAGTTTGAAAGGGGTTTTGTTGACACTCCAAAAAGACAAATTCTCGGTAGCACTTCAACTGGTCCGAACGATATTCGAACTTGTCGACATTTATAAAAGATAAGATTCGAACATGCTGACAAGCAGGTTCTACCCATCCTCAGAGACAAAGTGATGACTTAAAATTTACTGCTCTCGTGAAGCAGACAATAAGCCAAGTATCACCTGTAAAGAGGCCTAAGCATGGCCGAAGAAGATAGCTTTGAAAGCTCTATAGCCTTGTTGAAGGACTAAAATATTAGCTTCGCCAGAAGCTTTTCTTGTGAGCTTCGCTTGAAGCTCTTCATAACTCTACAAAGAGCTAACCTTCAGCTTCGCTTGAAGCTAATTACAGTTACGCCTGAAGTTTTCTTGGGGCTTCGCCTGAGAGATGTTCTAGCATCACACGAAGCTAATTTCAGCTTCGCTTGAAACTTTCGCACCCTTATGGGAGGGTTTGCTAGGTCAACACTTGACCAAGTCTTTAGTGGGTAATCCCACTATTTTAGTGGGGTTAATGCAACTTTAAGTGGGCAGTTATATCTACTCACTTCGTCCCACATTAAGTGGAGACAGCCAGGTCAAATGACTATTTTTAGGTTCGCACGGGCCTGTCTAACTCGCCCAAGGCTTGTACTTAGCTTTGCACGAGGCTTTAGAGCCTTGCACGAAGATAAAAATAGCCTTTGACGGGAGGCTAACTGACTATTACCTATCTTGCTGAACTTTTGGGGGAGTTACATCCCTTAGAGCCTATAAATAGCCCATTCTTAGAATGAGCTTAGGCTGGCGAAAAAAGGTGATTGAGTTTTTACCTGCACAAAAATACAGAATTTTAGAACTTAGAATAAAGAGTGCAAGTACTCAATACTACCGCAATAGCAAGTGACTATGCGGGTCGTGATCCACAAGGAGGGAATAGCGATGGAAGCTTTTTAGTAAGTTATCTTTTAGGTTACAAAGAATGGTTAAAAATCTTCTTTTAGTTCTTAAAAAGAAAAGGAAAATGAGTTTAAGTTAAGTAAGGAAGAAAGTGGTAGATTGAGAAGATGAAAAAATAAAAAATAGATATTTACAAAGAAATTGAAAAGAGTGATAAAAGATTTGGGTGTTGATGGTGTTGGTGATCTAAACTAAAGAATTAAAAGAAAAGAAAGAAAAGCTAAAAGAAATACTTACCTCTTTGGTTGATGACTTACCTGGAATCTTGCATGTTTTGCCTTACTTTGGAGGCGATCAATGTATAACCTATAAGTTCGAGCTCAGTCCCCGTTCGCATTACATCATCAAGACGAACAAGAATACAATGATACGAAATCTTGAGGAGGAGAACATTATCATGAAATATCAGTGGCACTCACACAAACATGGCTATATTGATGCTTCTAGGCTCACTTGGACATTCATTAAAACCAAAAGAGGAAAAGTAGAAATAAAAGATGAACATATAAAAAAAAAAGCATGATGATGTTACCTTTGATTACTTATAGAAACAATGAAAGAAAGGAGAGGTTACATCGGTGCCACTCTAAACATAAGTCTTTCTCTCTTACTTACATGAATCTCAGTCTAATCTATACTTACAAAGAAATAAAAAATTACATAAGAAAAATAAAAACCTACACTAAAAAGAATGAAAAATTGGCCTGAAATCTATCTCTGCATGGTCGTTCCTCGACCTCTGATGTGTAGGGTATTTAAAGGATAGAAATAGATAAGAAAATGAGTCTAAAAATAAGGGTAGCTGATTATTTCTGAATTTGAATTCTCCCCTTATCTCCAAACTTGATTTGATGTGGATATTCAGTTCTGATCTACAGCTTGTCGACGTATTGATTGCTGAATATATCTTAGTAAATGATAGAATTAGAAATAGTGCCAACTTAAGAGTTGTAGCCCGTTACGTCTTCTTTTTGAATCATCTTGAATTATCAGATTTGAGTTTCAGTAGCAAAAGTTAAGATTCAAATACTAAAATTTATCTAGTAAGAATTCGAGTCAAAATTGCTTCATCTCATCCGTTGATCTTCTCCCTATCCATTTATCCCTTTGGATTTGGATTCTGTATTTGACGTTATCCTCGGTTAATCTTTATCTTTAACCACTTGATTGACCAAAAACTGAATTTAACCAATTGGATTTGGGATCATCCTCCTCTAACCAAATAAATCTAGTTAAATCTGAATTTAACTAATATTTATTTTATTTTATATATCTTTCTCCTCCATGATTATCTTCTACAAAATAGGCATTAAGATAAGAAATTTAGTAGATTTATTACATAATAAATGTGAAAATGTAATAAAAAATAATGCAATAAATGAGTGTAATCAAACCTCCACACCTATCTTTTGCTCGTCCTTGAGCAAAACAACAAAACTAAACTAAAAATTTTTAGACCACTTTCACGTGTCACGTGATTGCACTGAGCATTTGCAACAAACTGTTAAACCTCTAGGTTCCCCCTAAAGGGTGAGTTTTATCTCATGAGGGTTTTCAGTGGATTACACCCACAAAATCCATAAAGAAAGGGAAACAAAGTGTTATTATTTTTAAAATACATTTTGAAAGAGAAGAATATTTGAAGTATTATTATAAGAATTAAGTAATCTATAAGTTTAGGAAAATCGAATTTTTCATTCTTAAGTTTAGTCTTAATTCAAAAACTTATTATCAACCAAGGCACGGAGTCAAACTGTATTTCTCGTCTAATCTATTATTTTATCCTAAGTCATATGCACCTTTGTGACCGTGAAATTTTGACTAAGGGTTCTTTAACTGTAACTCTTATGACTTATTTATTTACTTTTTCATTTTTGGTGATATTATTCCTTAGTTCTATTAGGCTTTCTAATCTGCCCATGTAACGAGCCTTTAATCGGTGACTCCCAAACCAAATAGTCTTAAGGTACTGGATGAGAAAACACCCTAAGGACTTAAGGACTCGAGCAAACAAGAGCACAAATGTAAGGATTTTATTATATGAACTGTTTTTAGGCGTGAATACTTATGCTTTATGAGGTACAAATACCCAACTTAATCAGAGGATTAATATATATATATATATATTTCTTTTTCTCCTTTTTTATTAAATAAGGCATAAGAATCTTTGTTTTTGAACCCTAAGTGTGTAAGTGTATAAAGCATGCATATATCATCAAGGTAAAAATCAAGACGAAATTACTTTTTCAAATTTTCTTCCTAACCTTAAAAATCAAACAAATAATTTTATTTTGACTAAGTATAAGAAATCCTAATTATGATTCTCTTATTCCTTAAAATTGACTCAATTTCTTACAAAAAATATGTGAAAATATTATTTCTATTTTCAAAAAGTTTTTAAAAGTAAAGAAAATTTTAAAAAATTTAAAAAAAAGAAAACCCAAGTTATGTTAGAACCCTCCCCCACACCTATCTCATGCATTGTCCCCAATGTATGAATTAATGCATAGATACATGAAAAAGAAGAAGAAAAGAAAAAAATATTGCCTTAAGGTGGTAGTTCCGATGGTTGTCTGATTGGTCCACGAAATGCAACCTAATCTAATTTGCGTGGAGTTCAGAGGAACCCACTAGAAATCTCTCTAATATAACCCACTAAACTGATGCATATATGAATGATTTTTATTAAGAATTTTATCCCATCTTATTTTCAAATTTTCAAACAAATTTCAGAGTCATTATTATCAACACCTCTGTCCCAAAATGGAGTATGAAAAGATGGAATAAATGATCTGGAATCAGGAAGAGCACGAACTACAATCGACTCAGGGAAATAACTGAAGTCAAGATAAGGTTCAGGAATCAAAATTTGTTCAGGAAGTGGGTCCAAATCGAGAAGTTGAAACTCAATTCCACATATATTTCACCACAATGGAATGTGACTTTCTAAGATTGGTGATTCAAGTTTAAGAATGATAGGTATGAGAAACAAAACTGACTCTAAAATATTACTCAAATTAGATAGCAAAGCAGGAGTCAATATTGATTCAGAAATTTGAACTAGATCACAATTTGAGACTCAAGGTCACATTCCTTATTGAGTTCAATTTCATAAAATGAGAACTTGCTAATTTGTCGATAGGACTTTCAAAAGTATGAAATTGGTCAAGCTCAATATAATGATCATAAAAGATTAGTGATTCAATTTCCCAGAGTGGACGCTAGAGAAGGATTGAAATCTGGTGAAGACACCAGAGTTATTATTCAATCAGGAAGTAGAATTGAATTACCAAGTTGAGGTTCAGGATTATATTTATTCTCAAGTTCAATTTCAGGAACGGGATAATTTGCCAAAATATCAATATGGCTTTCAGAATTTGGAGTTTGGACAAGTTCAAATTAGTGCGCTGAAATAGAATTTTGTTTTCTAAAATAACATTCTTTAGCTCTAAAAGAATGGTTAGCGACATCAGGAATGTTCAAAGGGTGAGAATGGAGAGTTTGACCATTATATCTATGTTATGAATATGAGTGATTTGAGCTTGAGTCATGGCTTCAAGCAGCTTTTCATGCTCGATTGGTTCATCATTCTGTTACGATTGGACTTGAAAAGATGAAGTTTTGGTTTGAAATTTGTGGTGAAATCGTGAGTCTATCAGATTTGTGATTGTTGCTCGGAGTTACGCATACTCATTTCTAAGATTGATGGTTTTCTATTTTGAACTGGTATAATTGTGTATGAATCTTTAAAATATTGTGAAATTAGGGAGGCCTGAAATTTTCGTTCGGCCTCCTGTATGGCTTCTATACTCTTTTCTAGCTCAGATTTTTCTTCAATGGGTTGGTCTAGAAAAGGAGTATAGGAAGCAAAATTGGAGAATGAATATTGTGAAAATTGTGGACAAGGTGAATAAGAGGACAAAGTAATTGAAAATTGGACTCGGGGGAGGTGAATCCCTATTGACTCTGTGAAGAGTTAGAATTATTTTGAAAATTATGGTCATATGATTTGGGGCATAGGTTATATTGATTCGGATAAGACCAACCTGGTGTGTTTGATTGGTTCATATTATAAAAAATCTGGTTGGAATTATCCAAGTCAAATGGGATAAAATATGGATTACCATTAAAATTAGAAAAATTATTGTTATAAGCCATATCACACAAGAAATGCCAAGCATAAATAAAGAAAAATAAACAAATAAGCAAACAAATAAAAAGAAAAAATCTAACCTAAGTTAGGGTAGACCTTAGACCTAGACGACTCCTAACTGGTTAGACTGTCCATGGGGGTATATTGCTGAATCTGATCACAGTTAATCGGCCAGGTGGGGGCAAGATTGGTGGGAGGTATCCGTGCCTAGGCAACGGGCTAATTATACCAAACCACCAACTTTCAGGGTTTCGTCCCTCAATCGCCAACCTTAGACACCGATTTGACAAGAGTCAAATTCAAATCAACTCCCCCCTTAGGTCAACCTCCTATATGAGTCCGAGATATCCTAGGGCCAATGTCTATTCAATTTTAGTTAGGATGGTTAGTGAGTGAGGAGATGGTTTGTGGCCTAAGGGAGGGTAATGACTTCCCCACCTTATGTTGTTTATAGGACAAGCTCTTAAGATTGAATTGATTGTGTAAAATGTGCAAGATATATAAAAATAGCATTCACAAGCAAATATTACCCAAGAATGTTTCCTAAACTATATGCTATGCATACATACCGTTTACTCAAGCACTCTTTAACTGTAACGTAAAATGTAAACGAATTAGTCACGTGCCTAAATGCAAAGTCTAAACCATTTTTAGTATTTAACAAATATCATTTTACTGTTGAGGTAAGAAAATATGTACAGTGAGACAAATAAGAAAATAAATAGCTACAGAAATTCTGCTTTGCAATTCAGCCAACCTACAGAAATATAGGTTAGTAGGTCACTTAGTTTGTCACTGGAATGTAGTAAATCTGAGGGCTTCTGGGCTCTGCTTTCTAGAGTAGAGTCCAGGGCCACTTATATGTCCACTGCACACAAAAAATATGATTGAGTTGGAATTCATAACTTATCTTCACTTCCTGGCAATAGCGCCAAAATTTGATTGAGTTGGAACCTGTACACAAAAATATAAATTTTTGATCTTAAGATAGAAAGTACAAGTACTCAATACTACCGCAATAGCAAGTGGCTATGCGGGTCGTGTTCCACAAGGATGGACTAGCGATGGAAGCTTTTTAGTAAGTTTTCTTTTAGGTTACAAAGAATGGTTAAAATTCTTCTTTTAGTTCTTAAAAAAAGAAAAATGAGTTTAAGTTAAGTAAGGAAGTAAGTGGTAGATTGAGAAGGTGGAGAAATAGAAAATGGATATGTACAAAGAAATTGAAGAGTGATAAAAGATTGGGGTGTTAATAGTGTTGGTGATCTAAACTAAAGAATTAAAAGAAAAGCAAAAGAAATACTTAACTTCTCTAGTTGATGACTTACCGGGAACCCTTATATATTTTACCTTGCTTTGAAGACGATCAACACATAACCCATAAGATCGAACTCAGTCCCCATTCACATTACATCATCAAGACGAATAAGAATGAAATAATACAAAATCTTGAGGAGGAGAACATCATCATGAAATATCGGTGGCACTCCCACAAACATGGCTATAATGATACTTCTAGGTTCACTTGGACATTCATCAAAACAGAAAGAGGAAAACTAGAAATAAAAGAACATATAAATAAGAAAAGCATGAAGATGTTACCTTTGATTACTTGTAGAAACAATGAAAGAAAGGAGGACGTTACATCGGTGTCACTCTCAACATAAGTCTCTCTCTTTTACTTACATGAATCTCAGTCAAACTTATACTTACAAAGAAATAAAAAATTACATAAAAAGAAAATAAAACCGACACTAAAAAATGAAAAACTGGCCTAAAATCTATCTCTGCATGCTCGCTCCTCTGCCTCGGATGTGTGGAGAATTTGTAAGATAGAAATGGATAAGGAAATGAGTCTAAAGATAAGGGGAGCTGACTATTTCTGATTTGAATTTGAATCCTTATCTCCAAACTTGATTTGATGTGGATATTCAGTTTTGATCTGCAGCTTGTAGGCATATTGATTGCTAAATATATCTTAACAAATGATATAATTAGATATAGTGACCAACTTAAGAGTTGTAGAGCCCATTACGTCTTCTTTCTGGATCATCTTGAATCATCAGACTTGAGTTTCGATAGCAAAAGTTATGATTCAAATACTAAAATATATCCAATCAGAATCCGAGTCAAAATTGCATCATCTTATCCGCTGGTCTTCTCTCTATCCATTTATTCCTTTGGATTTAGACCCTGTATTTGACGTTATCCTCAATTGATCATTATCTTTAACCACTTGATTCACCAAAAACTGAATTTAACCAACTGGATTTGGATCATCCTCCCTAACCAAATAGATCTAGTTAAATCTAAATTTAACTGATATTTTTTTGATTTTATCCTCTTTCTCCCCATGATTATCTTCTGCAAAATAGACATTTAAGATAAGGAATTTAGTAGATTTATTACATGATAAATATGAAAATGTAATAAAGAATAATGTAATAAATGTGTGCAATCAAAAGGCTAAAAAAGAGTTAAGAGGGAGCATGCATCAATAGAGCCCACTCTCTCACTTTCAAGAAATTCAGAGAACCATTTCTCTAAATTTATGGTGTTAATATCCTAAGATCTCTCTCAAGGAATCTCCGAAATCAGGCAAGAAGAAATTCCTTAAGGCTCCATCGATTACATCGTCAACAGAATAAAGTGGTTGCGCACTGACCACACTTCTACAGGCACACTGAAATACAATAATACACTATGTGTAACCTAGAGTGAGCCCGAATTTTTCGTGAAGGGCTCTGGAACTACTCCTCGAGATTCCTCTAAATAAAGAGTTGAGGTGCTATATGAAGCTCTCTTTATTCAATATAAGTGTAGGCACACACAGTATATCTAGCATATAATATGTGCAATATAAAATAATGCAAGATATAAGAGAGGTAGAGTTGAGAGAGATCAAATGCAAACAACAAGATATGTTTTGAGGTTCGAGCCACTGCTCTACGTCCCCGCCTTCACACAGAAGGATTTCCACTATGTCTACACAGGACCTTCCACAAAGGGACCTCCACTGAGGAATTACAATTTAACACTTGAAGCACACTACTCCTCTCTCAATCACCTTTACACATAAGGGATTGGGACAAAGCCAATGAAAGAAAAGATTACAATCTTGTTGATCCAATGATCACAAACAACACTTGGTGATCACAATTGACCGAAAATAATTTTCCTCACAAAAATAGATCTTATAGATAGGATTAGAGATGATAGCTCAAGTGTGAGAAAACAAAGTGTTCGAAAAGAGAATAACAAAGAAAAATACTTGGAAAAAATACTAGATAGATATGTAAATAAGATGAAAACCAATTTCCCAAAGACTTCCTTTTCTTTGATTTTTCCAACACTTTGAAAACAAATAAAAGATAAAGATTTTAGGCACAAAAACTTCTTTTAAACTTGCTACAAAACACTTGAAAATATAGGAAGAATAGCTCTTCAAAATCTTAGTTAAAATAGGTAAAGAGAACCCCTATTTATAGGCTCTCAAGAATATAGCCGTTAGGGTCCAAAAAAGGTCAATTTTGACCTTTCGATCGACCGGCCGGTCATCCGGCCAACGATCATATTTCTGACCGTTGAGCCATCGGTCGACCGCCCCAGGCAAACTTACCTATAGGTCGACCGCCCGTTCGACCGAGCCTAATGGTACTCAGCCTTGTCGGTTGACCGCTCGGTTAATTGGTACTACCTGAGAGTTGGTTAGCTACAGTTGGTCGATCGCCTGGCCGACCCGCCTTATAGAAAAAGCCTTGTGTACATCGGTCGACTGACCGGTCGACCATGCTGTAGTTCGGTCGATCGGCCGATCGACCGCCAGTAGGTTCAGGCTAGAGTTTATAGGGTTTGAAACTTGGTCTTTTTAACACCTATAAAATCCCATAAAATCTCATAAATTCAACAAAAATAATTTCTTATAAATATTGGAAAAACAAATATGTGTGACCAAAAATCAACACATATTACAAACTATTTGAACTATTTTTCTGATATAAAATTAAGCTTTAAACCAAAATTGATATTTTCCAAAATACAAACTTTGAAATAGAAATCCGATTTTTCTCAAAATTGTATAAATATAAAAACAAGATATTTAAACTCTTTTGAAGTATAGAGTGTATGGACAGAATCTAATACACATATAAAAGATATATCTATATTTTTGACATTAAATCCAAAATAAGTTTTGTTAATTACAAAACTCTTAACAAATGAAATAAAATCATCAAAATAATTCTAAGAGTATAAAGCATAGATGTATATAGATGAAATCCAATATACATTAAACCATGTAAAATTATTTTGATTCTATCTATTCTTGAAAATCATATATATGCGTACTTGAAATCTAAAATCGGTTAAACCAAAAACCAAACGTATTGAATTTATGTGTGTGTGTGAACTTGAGCATATCTACACTAGTCTATCTTGCACAAGATTTAAACACAAACTAAACTAAACAAATCAAAGTCTTCGTGTAGAACACCTTCTTCAAGCCGACTCGATCCAAACACGACCCAAAGAGCTTGACTCCATCTGAGTGCTAGATCCGATCTTTACAGACGCTCTCTTGAATCTACATGTGTTAGCTTCAAAACTCCTTTATTAATGCTAAACACCTACTAAGATCTTGATGGAAAATCAGAAACTATATAAATATAGATCATTAGTACTATAACTATATGAGTTAATCATCATCAAAACTAGAGTGATGGGCCTTTGAACCAACAATCTCCTCCTTTTTAATGATGACAAAACTCATGGAGTTATATATGCATGGATTAAAGATAAGTTTCATAGAAGCTCCCCTTAACTCATGCATAGCAATAAACAAATAGATATTCAATGCATAAACAAAGATATAAACATGCACGTATAAACTCTCTAAATTCTTTTTCCCCCTTTTTATCATTTCATTAACAAAGGGGTGAAGACAACAAAACAATAAAGATGTATATGTGATATACATTCATGAAGAGGAGAGACGTTAAGTTAGATCCCCTGTATACATGCATTACTCGGAGAAGGGATGACTAAACCTTAACCCACATAAAGCATAATATACAATATATAAATAGAGATGCTAAGCTCCCTACACACGTATACTACATAACAAAGAGATGTCAAGCTCTTCAATATGAAAAGTATACTCAACATGAATCTATATATAGAGGAGATGTTAAACTCCCTTGCATATAAGCAATATATATCAGCAAATATTAAAACCACTTTAAAATAAATTTTGAATTTGTTGAAGTCAACAAAATGAATTATGATACCAATGAAATCAAATAGTAGTTGACAAAAATAAATATTGTTACCACTTGTAGAGAATTATTTTTTAAGATACCAATAATAGATTTTGATACCAATTGAAGGTGAAACATGAAGTACATTTTGATACCAAATAAATACCAATAGAAATCAATGCGTAAATTTGTAAAGATATCAATTAATATTTAGAATAAAATCAAGCTTAGCATAAAAAATTTTGTACTTTAAAATGTGTAAAGACATTTCAAAACATACACGATTAAGATCAATATATGTATGTATGAAAATGAAAATAACAATTGAAATTTGAAGCATATATATATATAGAAAATAAATATGAGTATACAAACATATGAAATATCATGAAGATCATGTGTATATCTCACACCTACCACCCTATTCATACATAAGTTTAAAAGATATTCAATAAGGGTATACAAGGCATGATCACCCATCTAACCACCCTTTAAAGGTCGGGGTTTAAAAAAATGATTTGAAAATATTTTAGCATAGTTTGAAAATACTACCACATGAAAAATAAGTAACTAATTTAAAGTAGTTTTCAAAATTAGTTTGAAATCCTTCAAGTAAGGAATAAAATAATAAGTATCCCATAAAAACATGAAAATCGCACGACCATCGATACTCAAATAGCAATAAAGCACGTAATGCTCATGAAATAAAAATCATGAATAAACACCAAACATAGAGTGTAAGAGTTATGTAATAAGCATAATAATAGAGATAGGAAATGAAGCTCATATGAAATTGTTTTATAAACATGAAAAACATAAAAAAATTCAACTTTCATTAAAACAAAACAAACTTCAAGGTACATGTATGTTTTGTCTACACTAAAGTATACATACATATCCAAACATAGACAAATCCACAAAAGTATATTGCATGAAGGTAAGTAGATCTAGAATATATACAGGTATATCTATTAGCTTTAGACAAAAATAACATATATATGAAGCTAAACATGTACAAAATAGGAAAACAAGTATAAATGAAAGAATCATCAATAGTAGGTTACACATGTACATGTAATGAGTACAAATGAGTAATGAAGCACAACATATAATAATCAAGTGTATCTCACTACTTGTACAAGTATAAATATATTTTAACGAAAAGTACATCTAAATAAGTAATCACCACATGAAGTACAAAACAAACATGATCATTAGGCTAAATGCACGTGTTTTAGAACTAGTATATACATAGTAGTTAAGCAGTAGTTAGAACACAAAATATGAATTCATATGAACATGGGTGTTTTTCAAAGAAAATTTATATATATCACATATCTAATAACATTGTATTTAGCATAGTGAGCATTAAAAGCACAACATGCTAAAAATTATCAATGTAAAAGTATGTAATTAAGATAGGGGTTTAGAGACAGATACCAATGCATATGAACTATTCTCTAAGTCTCCAAACCGTAGTGGACCTTCCACCAAACATCCCTTGAAAGTGATGAATCCAAAAATATGATCTTAAATGCTCGGATCGCATCCACCAATAAGGCACCAATACCCTCACGTCACGTGAGAACCCACACCTATCAAATACAATATGGGTAGATTTTGGTACCCACACTTTCTTGGATTCATGAGAGTTAGCATCTTTCCTTACCCAAATAAATTTTTTGACAAAATTTGAAACATTTATTCTATCATAAGAAAACTTTGCAAGATGGCCCGTACGTTCACAATGTGTACAAGTGTACACTTTAGCATACAAATCATGTGTGTGAGTATGATGAGAATGCGTAGGCCACGTTATGTGTTAATGAATATATGGAGTATGTTTCATTAGAAACATAGAGTCCAATCTGTGTGGTTCATGGCACATTGGTTCAAAGTGGAGCCCAAACAATCTACACTCTTCTTCAAAATACAAATATCATTTTCAATGATTGAAGAAGTGGAGTATGCAACATGTTTATCAATAGAAGACGAATCTATAGTAGCATGACAAACATGGGAATCAAAATCAGTTTTCAAAGAAATATTTTTCTTTAAAACTAAACCTAGTTCTTTTGAGATCACAAAATTTTGTTTTTCAAAGAATTATTTTTTTAAAAACAAAATCAAGTTTTGAAGACAAAACCTCATTTTTCTTCAAAACATGATCAAAATAATTTTTACTCTTAAAAAACTCATTTTCTTTTAAAATAAGCTCAAGTTGAGTTTTTAATGAATTCCTTTCATTTGAAACCTCAACCTTCTCTTGCAAAACCATGTTTAGTTTAGAAAATAATTTTTTATTTTCTTCTTTTAATTCAAACTTTTCTTTTTCAAAAGTTTATATTTAATTAACAAGTTTTCACAAAATAAGGAAAGCCCTTTATTTAAGACATGGGCATCCATACTATCATGATCATCATTAGAAGAGCTAGCACTATTATCTAGATGAGTATCTGAATATACCTCAAGGGACTCATTACCTTGGACCATATAGCAAGCTCCGTCAGACTCATTCACCATGGGTTCCTTCTCCACATAGTTTATTGTTTGTAGCTCGGGAGAGGTCAATGTATTCCACATTGCAAAAGCAGAATCACAATGAGAAATTATAGAAAACTGATCTTTGCTAAGTGTGTTCCTAAGTACCACTAAGGATTGTACATTAGCCTCTATATGCTAGTCATTACCAAGATACAATTTCTTGGTAGTGGCAAGGTAAACATGCAATCCTAGGGATTTAAGGTATGTACTCATCTTAAATTTTAATATATCGATGTTGGTAACATCATACAAGGGAGGGGCAAGAAAATCATGCGTGTGTGTAAACAAATACTGTGATTAGCTATAATGAGGATCTTTAACTCAAGGTTGTTAGACCCAAATCAAGAGCACCAAGCTCTGATACCAATTGAAATACACCTAGAGGGAAGTGAATAGGTGTACTTGCTAATTTAGGACAAATGATGTGAAATTTAAAACTCAATTGCAACACACTATGTGTAAACAAGAGTGAGCCCGAATTTTCCGTGAAGGGCTCTGGAACTACTCCTCGAGATTCCTCTAAATTAAGAGTTGAGGTACTATATGAAGCTCGCTTGGCTCAACACAAGTGTGGGCACACACAAACTATATCTAGTATACGAATATATGCAATATAAAGCAATATAAGATATAAGACTGATAGAGTTGAGAGATAGTGGATCAAACACAAATAACAAGATATGTTTCGAGGTTTGAGCCGCTGCTCTATGTCCCCGCTTTCACACAGAAAGAATTTTACTATGTCTACACAGAACCTTCCACAAAGGGACCTCCACTGAGGAATAACAACTCTACACTTGGAGTACACTACTCCTCTCTAATCACCTCTACACAAGAGGGATCGGCACAAAGCCAAGGCAAAGAAAAGACTACAATCTTGGCGATCCAATGATCTCAAATAACACTTGATGATCACAATAGATCACAAAAAAATTTCTTCATAAAAATAAGATCCTATAGATAGGATTAGAGATGATAGTTCAAATGTGAGAAAACAAAGTGTTTGAAAAAGAGAATAATAAAGAAAAATACTTGGGAAAAATATTAGATAGATATGTAAATAAATATCAAAACCAATTTCCTAAAGACTTCCTTTTCTTTGATTTTTTCAACACATTGAAAATAAATAAAAGTTAAAGATTTTAGGCTTAAAAATTTCTTTTAAACATGCTGCAAAACACTTGAAAAACCTACTGGTCGACCGCCCGGTCGACCGAGCCTAAAGGCACTCAGCCTTGTCGGTCGACCGGCACTACCCGAGAGTTGGGTAGTTACAGTCGGTCGATCGCCCGGTTGATCGGTCTTATAGGCAAGGCCTTGTGCATGTCCTTGTGCACATCGATCGACTGACCGACCGGTCGATCGATCTCTAGTTTGGTCGACTGGCCGGTCGACCGCTAGCAGGCTCAGACTAGGGTTTATAGGGTTTGAAACTTGGTCTTTTTAACACCTATAAAATCTCATAAAATCTTATAAATTCCACAAAAATATGCTCTTATAAATATGTGAAGAACAAATATGTATGATCAAAAATCAACACATATTACAAACTATTTGAACTATTTTTGTGACATAGAAATTAAGTTTTAAACAAAAATTGATTTTTTCCAAATACAAATTTTGAAATTGCAATCCGATTTTTCTCAAACTTGTATTAATACAAAAACAAGATATTTAAATTCTTTTGAAGCATAGTGTACGGATAGAATCTAATACATATATAAAAGATATATTTATGTTTTTGAAATTAAATCTAAAATAAGCTTTGTTAATTACAAAACTCTAAACATATGAAGTAGAATCATCAAAATAAATTTTTCTACATCTATGAATCATAGATGTATATAGATGAAATTCAATGTACATTAAACCATGAAAACTTATTTTGATTCTATCTATTCATGAAAATCATATGTTGGCCCAAAAGGTTACACTCTCCATTTGTTTAGAGTTTTGATGATAACAAAACAAATAAGAGCTATTTGGTATTAATAAGTTTGTTCAAGATAAGTTTCAGGTTAGTACCATATTTGGAGGCCATTGCTTAGCTATTACAAGAACTTCTAAGTTCATGGAGCAAAGAAGGCGTTTTGCACATCAAGGAAGGAACATAGAAGAGAAGGCTCCAGCAAGGCATTGCATGGCTCAAGATTGCTCAAGAGACATTATTAGATTTATTTTTAGTTTATAGTTTTGTTAAAGAATAGTGAATAAGTTTGAAGCTCTATCACGCACGTTTTTGCACACATCTTATTTCTAAGTTTATTCTTTATAATATGTACAAAATATTTTAATATACAATCTTCTATTTACAAATTCATTATTATATTTTATACTTATCCCTATTTAAAATATTTTATTAAAAATCAAATTATCTTCAAATTTCTGTTTTTGTTTTGGCCCTTGACCTGAGCCGGTCGACCGTCCGGTCGGCCGACCCTGTGTCAGGTCAAGTCGATCGACCGAGGTTCTGAGAGCAGTGCGTATCAGTGTGCACGTTTCACGGTCGACCGGGCGGTCGACGGAACCTGCCTGACTGTAAGACATTTGCTCTCTGTATTTTTCGGTTGACCGGGCGGTCGACCGAGAGCCGGCAACGGCTCTTATTTTTGAACTTCAGTCGACCGACCGGTCGGCCGGAATAGCCGTTTGTACAGTAACGGCTATAATTTTAAACATGTTTTATTTTGTCTTTTTCTCCCTAATAAGTGTTTAAATGTTATTTGCTGACCCTAATACTTCCTAACTGGCCTTGAGTATGTTTTATCTCTAAACCCTAGCCCTCTACTATAAATAGGGGTGTTTGGGGAGAGGTTAAAAATAAGAAAAATTTGCAAAAGTTTCAAAAGTTTAAGGCATTCAAAAGAGCTTTGTTTCTTGGCTTTTGTGCTGAATATTTCTCTCATTTTCTGAAGTGTTTTCCAAGGACTCTCTGATTTCTTTTTCTTTTCCACTTACACACAAGAGCTTCAATCCTCTCATTGTTCTACAAGGATTTTTGTAAGGGAAGAGAACTTTTCAAAAGAGAGTTTGTGGTCTTTTGATCACCAAGAGAGAACTTGTACTTGAGATTGTGGAGTTGGGTACTCCGGTGTATTTGTAACATCTTTGTGAAGTTATAGTGGTTAGAAATCCTTCTGGGGAATGCGGGGACGTAGAGCTGGGTGCTCGAACCTCGAAAAAATTCTCGGTGTTTGCGTTTGGTTTACTTGCTCTTACTTCTTACTTTACTTTCATTGCTCTTATTACTTGCTCTCTACTTTCATTGCAATATTCAATTATGTTCATTCATCTTGTCAATCAAAGTCCCATACAATAAGATTGCATTGTGCACCTCCAACTCATATCTAGAGGAATCACGAGGAAGGAGTTCAGAGCCCTTCACGGGGAATCTGGCTTCTAGTCTTGTTTTGGGAGATTGTTGCATCATAATTTTTATTTGTGCATTGATTAGCATTATCACCTATTCACCCCCTCTAGGTGATTTTCAATTGGTATCAGAGCTTGGACTCTAGGTTTGGCTTAACATCCTTACAGAGATCCTAAAAAATTTCCTAATCAACATTTGCATTCATCCATTCGTTCACTAGTAAACATGGCCGACAACATCAAAACCCCTCCTAAATTTGATGGACTTAATTTCCCTATTTGGAAGGTTAGGATGACTATCTTTTTACAATCTTTAGGTAGCTTAGTGGCAAAATCCTTGACCAAACCCTATGTTAGACCCGATAGTGATGAAAGCACATGGTCCGACTTTACCTTTAGAGAATACGAGGCTAACTCCAAGGCCCAAAATTCCCTTCTAACCGCCTTGAATGAGGATGACCTTACACGGGTAATTCATTGCCAATCCACCTATGAGATTTGGCAACACTTGTTTGTCACACACGAGGGGACATCACAAGTCAAGAGAGCTAAGATAGATCTCTTGAGGTCCCGATATGAATCTTTTAAAATGATTGATGATGAAACCATTGATTGCATGATTACAAGGTTTACTAAAATCACCAATGCTCTTTCCTCTTTAGGTGATGATATCTCCAATGACCAAAAGGTGTGAAAAGTGATTCGGGCTCTTCCTTCATCATGGGAGATAAAGGCCACCACCTTGAAAGAATTGAACGACAAGGATGAAATGGACCTCATCAGTCTCATTGGGAACTTAAAGACCCACGAGATGGAAAAGAAGGCAAGAGAAGAGGCCGCTCCGCTAAAGAAGAAGTCCATAGCCTTCGAATCTTCATCCACTCTTGAGCACGATGAAGAAGATGAAGAAGAAGATGAGGAGCTCTCCCTTCTTGTGCGAAATGTCAAAAGGATGTACCGGAAGAACAAGCTCAACTTTCGAAGAAAATTTGAAGGTAAAGAGAAGAGAAGAATTATTTGCTACAATTGCCGAAAGCCCGGACATATCATGGCGGATTGCCCGGAGTTCAAAAAGAAGATGACTTCCTCCTTCAAGCCAAAGAAGCAGGTGGAAAAGAAAGCGTACAAAGCAACTTGGGATTCGGAAAGCGAGTCCGAAGACAAGGTGGATACGGCAAACATGTGTTTCATGGCAAACACACCAAAGGTAACCTCTCATCCTCTTGATGAAGAAGAAGATAAATTAAGTAAAGAAGTTCTCGCACATGCTTTTGTTGAACTCTCCGAAACTTATGATAAAAAAAAGATTGAGTGTTCAAAATTGGAAAAAGAAGTTGTTTTTCTTAAAAATCAACTTGCTATGGTTTCTAAAGTAAAAGATGAAATTTCTTCCAATCTCATTTCTATCCAAGAAGAATTTAGTGCTTATAAGGTTTCTTGTAAGGCAAAATTTCCTAAGGTTGATGAAAATAAATTTCTTCTTTAAAAACTAAAATGGTTGATTTTGAAAAGGTTTTGAAAGATTGTGCTTTTAACACAAAGAAACTTAAAGAAAAGTTTTCTAAAAAGCACACCTCTCATGCTAAAGATCCTCATATTAAGATTCCCCATGCTCACACTACACACCACACTCATGATAAATCCACACATGCTCACAAATCTCACACTCACTATACTTTTAAATATGGTAGAGTGTATAGATGTACTTATTGTGGTAAAAATGGACATTTGGCTAAGTTTTGTTATGACCAAGTAAATAGATCAAATAATCTTATTTGGGTTCATGGCACTAACCCTTTAGGACCCAAGAAAATGTGGGTAACAAAATCAAGTCCTAAATTGTTTGATGTAGGTACACACCAAGGCTCCAAGACGTAAGGAGCGGTGGTACCTTGATAGTGGTTGTTCAAGACACATGACATGGGACATCAATAACTTTACAACCATATCAAGGTACATGGAAGGTGGCACCGTCACCTTCGGGGATGACTCCAAGGGCACTATCATCGGTATAGGTAACATTCAAATTGGTGCATCTCCTATTTTAGAAAATGTAGTTTTTGTTGATGGTTTGAAGTATAACTTGCTTAGCATTAGTCAACTTTGTGACCGTGGACTTAAAGTTGTTTTTGATGATTCTTCTTGCAAGATTTTTGATGTTAAAACCAATGATTGTATTCTTACCGGTTTTCGTGACAATAATGTCTATATCATTGACATGCTTAATTTAGATTGTTCTACAAAATGCTTGAATGCTTTCGATGAAAATTCTTGGCTTCGGCATAGAAGATTAGGACATGCATCGTTTGACCATCTTTCTAGGATTAATTCTAAGGAATTGGTGAAGGGTATACCTTGCTTGAAGTTTGAGAAAGATCGCATTTGTGGTGCGTACCAACTTGGGAAACAAGCCAAGTCTTCCTTCAAACCAATCAAGGATATCATGTCAACTAGGCCATTAGAATTAATTCATATGGATCTTTTTGGACCAACTAAAACTAAGAGCTTAAATGGTAGTAGATTTGCATTTGTTTTAGTTGATGATTTTTCTCGTTTCACTTGGGTTTTCTTTTTGGAACACAAAGATCAAACTTTTTCTCATTTCAAAGTTTTTCGAAAAAGGGTTAAAAAAGAAAAGGTTTCTCGATTTTGAGAATAAGGAGTGATAGAGGTGGTGAGTTTGTTAACCAACTCTTCATGACTTATTGTGATGAAAAGGGAATCAAGCATGAAATGTCATGTCCTAGAACTCCACAACAAAATGGAGTTGTAGAAAGGAAAAATAGAACACTTCAAGAGATGGCTAGGACCATGATACGTGAATATGACCTCCCTCAATATTTATGGGCCGAGGCCGTAAACACCACATGCTATATTTCAAATCGTATTTATTTGTGTAAAAATTCTTCCAAAACATCATTTGAAATGTATCATTCTAGAAAACCTAATGTTGCATATTTTAAAGTTTTTGGATGCAAGTGTTTTGTTTTGAATACTAAAGATAACTTGGGTAAATTTGATGCTAAGGCTTATGAAGCTATCTTTGTTGGATACTCTACTACTAGTAAAGCTTATAGAGTATTCAATAGATCTTCCCTTACCATTAAAGAATCATGCATGTTAAATTTGAAGAATCTAATGTGGTTGTTGAGAATGTTGTAGAGATTGACCCATTAGGTGAAGACATGGAGAGACTATCCTTGAAGGACTCACCCGCTCAAGAAGAAAAGCAAGAATCCATTGGTGAAGTTCTAGAGGATAAAGAGGAATGCTCTCAACCGCTTCCTAAAGGTTGGAGATATGCTACAAATCATCCCAAGGAGCTCATCTTAGGTGATGCATCTAAAGGGGTAACAACTCGCTCCAAACTGCATGACTTATATGGTAACATTGCTTTCATTTCTCATTTTGAACCCAAAAGCATCCTCGAAGCTGAGGCGGACTCATATTGGTTGCTAGCCATGCAAGAGGAACTCAATCAATTTGAGCGTAACCAAGTTTGGTACCATGTTCCTAGGCCCCACGATAGACCAATAATTGGTACTAAGTGGATCTTTAGAAATAAGATGGATGAGTCCGGTAATGTCATTAGGAATAAAGTTAGGTTAGTGGCCAAAGGTTACACTCAAGTTGAGGGAATTGACTTTGAGGAGACCTTTGCACCCGTAGCACGGCTTGAAGCCATACGGATGACACTGGCTTTTGCATCTTTTAAAAATTTTAAACTTTTTCAAATGGATGCGAAAAGTACATTTTTGAATGGTTTTATAAATGTAGAAGTTTATGTTGAACAACCTCCCGGCTTTGTTGATCATGTTCATCCCAATTTTGTTTTTAAACTTGATAAAGCTTTGTATGGATTGAAACAAGCTCCAAGAGCTTGGTATGAAAGGCTTTCTAGTTTTCTCATTTCAAATGATTTTGTCAAAGGCAAAGTAGACACAACTCTTTTTACTAAGCATGTTGATAATGACATCTTAATTGTGCAAATTTATGTTGATGATATAATTTTTAGATATTCTAATGAGTTTTTATGCAAGGAGTTTGAAAAGGTTATGCAATGTGAGTTTGAAATGTCTTCCATGGGTGAATTGAATTTCTTTCTTGGACTCCAAGTCAAGCAATTGCAAGATGGGAACTTCATCTGTCAAGCCAAGTACGCAAAGGAACTCGTAAAGAAGTTTGGACTTGAAGACTCTAAAGTTTGCAACACTCCCATGGCAACTACAACCAAGCTTGATAAGGATGACCAAGGTAAAAATATTGATATTAAATTGTATAGAAGCATGATAGGTAGTCTTTTGTATTTAACGGCAAGTAGGCCGGACATAATGTTTAGTGTGTGTCTTTGTGCTAGATTTCAATCGTGTCCTAAAGAGTCCCATCTTATTGCGGTAAAACGCATTAGTCGTTATATTAAGGGCACAATTGGAATGGGTCTTTGGTATCCGAAAATCGGAGATTTCTCAATGACGAGTTATTCAGTTGCCGACTATGCGGGTTGTAGAGTGGATACAAAGAGTAGTAGTGGGACATGTCCATTTCTTGGTAATTGTCTTGTTTCATGGTCCTCTAGGAAACAAAATTCTGTAGCTCTCTCAACCGCCGAGGCGGAGTATGTTGCCGCGGGGGCTTGTTGTGCACAAGTCCTTTGGATGAAACATACTCTCCTTGATTATGATTTGCATTATAACCATATAAAAATATTTTGTGATAATACTAGTACTATACATATGACTAAGAATGCAAATCAACATAGTAAGACCAAGCACATTGAGATTAGATATCACTTTCTTAGAGATCATTTTGAGAAAGGAGATATAGATATTGATTATGTTTCTACGGATTTGCAACTTGCCGATATTTTTACTAAACCACTTAATTTTGCTAGATTTTCTTTCATATGTGGTGAACTTAATGTTTGTGTTATTGAATAACAATGTTTTCTTGACCCTTTTTGATGTATGACAAAAAGGGAGAGAATGAGCTTATGTATGGAAATATGCGATCATATGGTTCATATGGTTTTGGTTCCATATGACTTTATATATGTTTTTAGTTTTAGTTTTTGATGTGTTTTCATGAATTTTGTAATTTGTGTTTAAGTATTTTGCAAGTGTTTTATATCTCATGGTGTTTTTTGGTTTCATGATGTTTACTTGCAAATTACAAATTACATTATTTTTTCTTTAGTTAATATAGCATAATTTGAGGGGGAGCTTTCTCCTCCCCTATATTTTTGTTCATAGCCTATTTGTTTTGTCATTATCAAAAAGGGGGAGATTGTTGGCCCAAAAGGTTACACTCTCCATTTGTTTAGAGTTTTGATGATAACAAAACAAATAAGAGCTATTTGGTACTAATAAGTTTGTTCAACATAAGTTTCAGGTTAGTACCATATTTGGAGGCTATTGCTTAGCTATTGCAAGAGCTTCTAAGTTCATGAAGCAAAGAAGGCGTTTTGCACATCAAGGAAGGAACATAGAAGAGAAGGCTCTAGCAAGGCATTGCATGGCTCAAGATTGCTCAAGAGACTTAATTAGATTTATTTTTAGTTTATAGTTTTGTTAAAGAATAGTGAATAGGTTTGAAGCTCTATCACACACGTTTTTGTACACATCTTATTTTTAAGTTTATTCTTTATAATATGTACAAAATATTTTAATATACAATCTTCTGTTTACAATTCATTTTTATATTTTATACTTATCCCTATTCAAAAATATTTTATTAAAATCAAATTATCTTCAAAATTCTGTTTTTGTTTTGGCCTTTCACCTGAGCCGGTCGACCGTCCGGTCGGCCGACCCTGTGTCAGGTCAAGCCGGTCGACCGACCCAGTCGACCGAGGTTCTGAGAGCAGTGCGTATCAGTGTGCACGTTTCACGGTCGACCAGGCGGTCGACCGGAACCTGCCTGACTGTAAGACATTTGCTCTCTGTATTTTTCGGTCGACCGGGCGGTCGACCGAGAGCCGGCAACGGCTCTTATTTTTGAACTTCGGTCGACCGACCGGTCGACCGGAATAGCCGTTTGTACAGTAACGGCTATAATTTTAAACATGTTTTATTTTGTCTTTTTCTCCCTAATAAGTGTTTAAATGTTATTTGTTGACCCTAATACTTCCTAATTGGCCTTCAGTATGTTTTATCTCTAAACCCTAGCCCTCTACTATAAATAGGGGTGTTTGGGGAGAGGTTAAAAACAAGAAAAATTTGCAAAAGTTTCAAAAGTTTAAGGCATTCAAAAGAGCTCTGTTTCTTAGTTTTTGTGCTGAATATTTCTCTCATTTTTTGAAGTGTTTTCCAAAGACTCCCTGATTTCTTTTTCTTTTCCACTTACACACAAGAGCTTCAATCCTCTCATTGTTCTACAAGGATTTTTGTAAGGGAAGAGAACTTTTCAAAAGAGAGTTTGTGGTCTTTTGATCACTAGGAGAGAACTTGTACTTGAGATTGTGGAGTTGGGTACTCCGGTGTATTTGTAACATCTTTGTGAAGTTATAGTGGTTAGAAATCCTTCTGGGGAAGGCAGGGACGTAGAGCTGGGTGCTCGAACCTCGGAAAAATTCTCGGTGTTTGCGTTTGGTTTACTTGCTCTTGCTTCTTGCTTTACTTTCATTGCTCTTATTACTTGCTCTCTATTTTCATTGCAATATTCACTTGTGTTCATTCATCTTGTCAATCAAAGTCCCATACAACAAGATTGCATTGTGCACCTCCAACTCATATCCAGAGGAATCACGAGAAAGGAGTTCAGAGCCCTTCACGGGGAATCCGGCTTCTAGTTTTGTTTTGGGAGATTGTTGCATCATAATTTTTATTTGTGCATTAATTAGCATTATCACCTATTCACCCCCCCTCTAAGTGATTTTCATCATATATATGTGTACTTGAAATTCAAAACCGATTAAACCGAAAACCAAACATATTGAACTTGTGTGTGTGTGAACTTGAGCATATCAACACTAGTCTATCTTACACAAGATTTAAACACAAACAAAAACTAAACCCACTGAAGTCTTCTTGTAGAACTCGTTCTCCAAGCCGACTCGATCCAAACACGATCAATAGAGTTTGACTCCATCCGAGTGCTAGATGCGATCTTTACGCATGAGCTCTTGAGCTTACATGTGTTAGCTCCAAAACTCCTTTGTAGAAGCTAAACACCTACTAAGATCTTGATAGAAAATCTAAAACTATATAAACACAAGATCATTAGTACTATAATTACATGAGTTAATCATCATCAAAACTAGAGTGATGGGTCTTTGGCCAACACACGCATCCCCAGAATCTCAGAAGGGATACTTGTAATTTTTTCTTTTTAATTACTTGTAGTTTTATCTTCAAAATTTTGTAAGTTTTCCCGATTTTGATTTCAATGGAAACGATAAGCTCTTAATTAGTTTAGTGCAACGTATACATGTACATGAAAGCAACACTTAAAAAATATAAATATTTCAAAAGTTTTCCTATACTACATGCTATGCATACGTCCTTTACTCCAGCACTCTTCAATAGTAATGGAATGTAACAAATTAGACACGTGCCTAAATGCAAGTCTAAACATTTTTTAGCATTTACAAATAACAATTTGCTGTTCAGTTAAAGATGTATATACAGTGAGCTAAATAAGATAACTAACAGTAGCAGAAAACTAAGCTTTGCAATGCATCCACACCCTGGAAGAAAGAAGGGTGAGTAGTCCACTCAACTTGCCGCGAAAACGCGGCTTTTGCCGCGATGGCGTGGCAAGGTTGAGGGCTCTGGGCGTTGCTTTCTAGAGCAGAGTCCTAGAGCCACTAATTGGTTTCTGCAACTCTCGTTTTCTTTGAATCGGCCCCTGCACACAAAAACAGAAAAAAAAAATTAAATGTTAGGTAAACTAAAAGATAAACTTACCGTCCCTCCTCGACAACGATGCCAAAATTTGATTGAGGTATACCTGTACACAGAAAATACAGAATTTCAGAAAGAAGAATAGATAGTGCAAGGTTCTCAGTTCTACCGCGATAGCATATGCGAGTCATGATCGGCAATAAGGGACTTTCAATGGAAGCAAGCTGTAAGTTCTCTTTTAGTTCACTTAAAATGGTTAAAAGTTCTTTTTTGTTTTTATAAAAGAAATAAAATGATGTTATGTTAATTTGGAGAAAGTGGCAGACAGGAGAAGATGGTGATTTTAAAAAAGGAAAACAAAGCTAAAGAAAGAAATAAAAAGATTAAAGTGTTGGCGATTAAAGTTGTGAGTTCTACATTAAGAAATCAAAAAAAGAAGAAAAACCTAAAAGTACTTAATTATCTCTTTCGATTGATGACTTACCTTAGATCTGTTACAACGATTTACCTCGCTTGAAGGTGATCAAAGTATGGCATAAAAGATCTTCCCTATTCCCGTTCGAAACTATGAAATAATCTAAACTAATTTAGAAATGGCTATCCATCACCATAAACCAACAATGGCACTTGCAAGGGCAAAACAGTCTCGAGGCTATAGGATTCACTTGGATTATCATCAAAACTAGAAAGAAAAAGACTAAGAGAAGAAGAAGAACATAAAAACGTAACTTAGATTCAATAAAGTAAAAATGGAAGAAAAGAAGATTACTTATACCGATGTCACTCTCAGTACAAGCTTTCTCTCATTCTCTCATGAAACTCTTCTCTTTTCTAAGTTATATAAATAAATCTGAAGATTACATAAAGAGAAAAACAAAACTCTAAACTAAACTAAAGTAAAAACCTAGCCTAAAGTCTATCTCTGCTTAATTATTTTGTTCTTTATCAAAATTTGCAATATTTATAGCCAAAAAAGACTAGGGAGAGGAGTATACAGATAGGGGGAGCAAACGCTCCCCCAACTGACACAACTAAGAAAAGCTGCATTTTTGTTGTACGGATTTGCCTAATGGGCCAGATCCCGGGGGGCGCTCCTCCGTTAATCTCTGATACGCTTTTATCTTTGGTCAGTTTCTCTATTTGAGCTCTGAATTTGCCACTATCTCCTTGATTTTCTCAGTTAACAAAATAAATCCAACTAAATCCAAATTACTTAGGAATATTTGTAATTATCTTCTCTAATCTTCATTAATCTGGACCTGCAAAAATCAGACATTAAGACAAGTAAATAGCAGGGCATATTGCTAAATAAGTATGGGAATGTAATAACAAATATGCTAAAATTTGTGTACAATCACAAGCAAATACCAACGCCTCATCCCAAGAGTATTTCGATATACTGGCGATGGATAACCTGCGCCAAACCTTCTCTTGCAAGATCATGTTCATCCTTTCAGTCATTGATCGTACAAGTTCATTACATGTTTTCATATCATATGTGTCACATTTCTACAATTATTCTTTAATAAAGCTCTACTATTTAATATATTTTCATATTTAGTGGCGTGCAGTGTAATTAAGAAATAAAAGGGAGAGACTGACAGATTTATCCAATTAAATTCAAAAGTTCAAATCAACGGGGATTGATTCAAATCCAGAGGTTCTAATAGTAATCTTATCCAAAGACCGGGTATATCAGATGAAATAATACCAATTGAAATCCAAGTAAAAACCCTTTATCGAGTCAGTGGAGATATAACTCCCCCAAGTCTTACTATCAACAGGCTTCCCAACAAATAGTTTCATATACTCCATACCAAGACTAACCTATAGAAGAGAAATCTTCTTTCAAAAAAAGTTTTGAAGCCTTCCTTGAGTCCACACGAAAACTACAAATTCAATTGGACTCAATTCTCCCAATAATTCCCAAATCAAAGATCCTTACTCCAATTTTCAAGTCCCACCAAAACAAAAAGAACCTGTTGACTTTGAAGAGTATATGAAATCCATGATTCAAAATGAAGATTCCTTTACCTAGTCCATCGATATGTAGAAGCAATACTTAGTCGATTAGAAAATATACATAGGAATGAGAAAACTCTCCCTATCCAGTTCTTGACTATTCCTGATATTTCTAGCCATAATGATGAAAACCAAAAATCATGGTATCTTGAAGTCTATGATCTAATTTTTCATATTTTGCATCAAATTCTCATATTTATTTGATGTAAAATTTTGCTAATAAAGTTTTGCTTGCTTAATCCTAGGTCCATGTGTGCAAATGAAGAAGAAGACTCTAAATCATCATTTAATGGGTGATTAAAGGCCTACCAAGTAGCCATTGACTTTAGGGAGGAGATTTTGTCAGCCCAGGGTATCAAATCACAAATCTAGCAGATCAAGTGGACAGGAGAAAGAAGGGGCGACGCGCTGCCCAAAGCCAGGCACCTGCCGCCCTGGCAGGGCAGCGGAAACGCGGCCCAGGCCGTGTTATCCACGGTCGTATGGGCGCGCGCGCCTGGGCTTTGGGCTAGGGGTCATCACCTTGGCCCTCTTAACCCTGGTGCCTATAAATACACCCCAGGGGTCTTCAGTTGGGGGATATCCAGAGTTTAGAGTTGTATTGTTGCTTTGTTTGTAGGAGTTATAGTTGTTTTAGTTTCCTTCTTCTTCTAGTTTTAGTTTTAGACATTAGAGTGAAAGAGAGAGTATGTACAAGTTGTATTTGAAGGGTGATAAGCTAATATAAGTAACTACTTCTCTTTCTTCTTTCCATTTCCTTATGCTTTCCATTTGCTTTTAATTTCTTGTTGCAGTGTAACTCTCTCTCTCTCTCTCTCTTTATCTCTTCTCTTTTGTTATTTCTTTTCTCAAGAATGTCTAGCTAATTCTTTCATTGCATGGCTAACTAACTACTAACCCACTAATCTCTAACAACTTGATTGATAACCTAAATGAGTCGATAGTGTTAAACAAGCCTTCTGCAAACGAAAGCTATGACATCTTAAGACGAGGGTTCTAACTCTAACTTACGTACAAGTATTAACTATGTTATATTTCATTCTTAATGGGTTTTTGATGATCTATGGGCTTTGTACTTTACTTATTGTTATAAGTTAGAGACTTTCCTTTTAACTTTGCGATACCATTAGTGCAATTATGTCTCCGTTATTCTCTCCTTCTATTAGATTTTGATAAGGAAATGTCCAATTTTTTTGCCGTGTTAAGTTAAGTTATAGGAAGAACTTTCACTCGATTTTCACGTGAATAGTTCCTATGCATAAGGGTTACGCTTTCCTAGGATCCATCGTGAGGCCACATCTTCAAGAAGTTAGGGATTAGATGGGAGCAATTAGTAGAAAATTAGCCATGCGCTTTTACCATTAAGAAAAATCCATTTTTACAAACCACCAAATCATTCTAAAACTATTCTTAAAACAAACTTGGTTTCAATTTTCAATTCTTTATCTGAAATAATGAACCTTCTCTTTTCTTGAACAAGAAGCCGTATCAAGCTTCCATCGCTCTCCCTCCTTGTGGATACGAACCGTAGAGCTACTTTGCTACTACGTAAGAATCGTAAAAATAGTAACATCGACCCACACCCTTTTTACTTATTCTTGTGCTTGCTTTCTGCCGATCAAATTTTGTCGCCGTTGCCAGGGGGAACGGCTTTATTATTCAATACTAAAGATTTTTCATTGTTCTTGCGTGTAGGAGAAGTACCAAGGAGCTTACTATCACGGGAAGCGAAAGTGGTGGCCAAAGACATTGCACGAGGATTCATTTGCCCTCGAAAAATTCGTATAAAGGCGAGTTTCTCCGATTGAAATACTAACAAACTTGTTTGGAGAGTTGCCGAAAGCCGCTAAAATTGCTTTCTAAATTTTGTAGTTCCATTGAATGCTTCACCTTATACATGTGTAGTAAACTCAACAGAAATCTTCTTGTTGCTTAATTGAAATTTGGATTAGACTTTTGCATTTAGGGCACGTGTCTTTTTTCAATTCATGTCAATTTCTGTTAAAGAGTGCTGGAAAAAAGATATGTATGAATTCATATAGAATATGACCAACATTTTGGAGTAATTTATCACTTTGAGTGTTATGTTGTTGTGAATAAGCTGTACACTTGCACAATTGACATTAAGGGCAAAATCTCAAATAAACAAAATAAGGTGGGGATTTCATCACCTTTCCTTAACCCAAAAACCATCTCCAAGTGCACTCACATAACCCAAGCCTTAACTAAAAATTCATAGACATTGACCCTAGGGATATCTTGAACTCACTAAGAGATTAATCGCGGTTGAAAATTGTAAGAACTATACTCCTACAAGAATTGGTGTCTAAGGAAAGTGGATTGAGAGGCAAAACATTGAAAGCTCCGTGGTTTGGCGTAATTAAGGCCCGTGGCTCACGTCCGGATACCTCCCATCGAGTTTTGTCCTTTCCTGGCCTATTAGCTTGTAGTCGAGTTCCTGCAACAACCTCCCTCAGAGAATCGACCAATTAGGAGTCGTCTAGGTTTAGGTGCCTTAGACAAAGGCTTTGTGGCTGTTTTTCTTTCTTTTGTTCGTTTATTTTATTCTTTTCGTTTGTTTGTTGTTTTTATGCTGTTTATGATGTGCTGCATGCAATAGTGGATAAGAGATCCTATATCTTCCAGATTAACTAGAAATACTTCTTTACCCTTGCATCCAGAACCAGTGATGGCGTTACTTCAGGACAGGTTTTACCCAATCAGAACCTCATTATCATCTTGTATAAAACTGTCTGAGGCAAATGAAAATAATTTTGATTAAAGCCTCAATTCATCAACACTCTCCCAAAGTTTTATGGTTTAGAATCGGAGGACGCATACTTCTTTGTTAGGGAATTTGAAGAAGCATGCTCATGATGCATATCCCCAGTTAGGAGATGATGCCATTAGGTTACGTTTCATTCCCTTTTCCCTAAAGGACCTAGCGGAGAAATTGTTGTACGGTTTGGCGGTAGATTCTGTCACGACATGGGATGATTTCGTCAAGGCCTTCTTGATGAAATTCTACCCAATTCACAAAACTCCCTCATTAGAAAGAAAATTATGCAGTTCAGGCAAAAACCAAGCGAACCATTTTGCAGATACTTTGAGCGATTCACAGATCTCTTAGTTCAGTGCCCTCATCATGGTGTCGAGAAATGGTGTCAGTGCCAGATTCTCTACGATGGCTTAGATTATCAAACAAAAACCCTATTAGAAACCATGTATCAGGGAGGGTTCTAGCAAAAGGATGAGAAATAGTGTTGGGATTTATTTGAGAATTTAGGTAAGAAAACCCTGCAGTGGGAGCCAGCCTTGGAAAAACTAAGGAATTCATAATCTATAGCTTCAAGAGGAGGGCTCCTATCTCTAAAATTATCCATACCTGCAGAAGCTAAGATTGCAACCCTAATGAGGAGAATAGAGGCTCTAGAGACAAAAGAGCCAGCCAATGTCAACCAAATCAACCCACCACCAATTCACAATCCGGGTTGTTCATACTGTCAGGCGCCAAATCATGTCTTTGAAGAGTGCCATGTTTTCCTTGCCCAGCAAGTGCCACCAGAAAACTTGATGCGGCCTACTCATGGCCACCGCATAATCCCTACTCACAAACATATAATCCAGGTTGGAGGAATCACTCAAATTTTTCTTAGGCTCAGAACAATCCTCCTAGGCCTAATTTCTCCAACAATTTTCATCATCCCAGTCCTCCACCAAATTTTCCCAGTCAAGCTCCATCTTCCTGTCTTAAAGTTCACCAATGAAAAAGAAATTCAGCAAATTAGAGGAAAGCATGGAAGCTTTTATGAAGTCCCAAACCGCTTTCATGTAAAACCAGGGACAAAAGTTGAACAACCATTCACTGGCTATATCGAGATTGGAAATGCAAATGAGTCAGTTAGCTAGCTCTCTAAGTGAAAGACCAAAGAGTACTTTACCTAGTCAATCGCTAGTTAACCCTAAAGCCTCCAATCAAGTGTATGAAATTTAGGATCCTTCGATCAACCAGTGCAATGCTGTTCACACACTTCAATCTGAAAAGAAGGTAGACAACCAGGTCTACCAATAGAAAAAACCAGTCCATACTAATCCTACTCCAGCCTCCACCTCTGCTAGTTCCTCCTAATCTGCTCCTCAAACATTTGACGAGGACAAAGCTGTTGAACAAGTTTATAAGCCTGTAGCACCCTTTCCCAATAGGCCTTGGAACAACAATAAGAATATGCACATGGAAAAGATGCTTGATATGTTTAACCAGGTCAAACTAATTGTGCCTCTTCTTGACGCTGTCCAATAAGTCCCAGCTTATGCCAAATTTCTTAAGGATATGTATACGAAGAAGAAAAGACAAATGTGCCCAAGAAAGTGTTCTTGGCAACCAATATAAGTGAATTTTGTTTTGTCCCATTTCGGTGAAATACAAGGATCCGGATGTCCCATAATTTTCTGCACCATAGGACAAATAGAAATTAGCCGAGCACTCCTTGACCTGGGAGTAAGTATCAGCTTGCTACCTCTCGCAGTATACCAGCAACTTGGGTTGGGCGAGCTAAACCAACTCGAGTCACCATTCAACTAGCTGACTGATCTGTGAAAATCCCGAAGGAGAAATCACAGATGTCCTTATCCGGGTCGGGGATTTATCTACCCCGTTGACTTTATTATGCTTGAGACCCAACCTGTGTCAAATCTGCAGTCTCAAACTCTGGTAATCTTAGGACACCTATTCCTCGCTACAACCAATGCCATAATCAACTTTAGGAACGTGTTCATGCGATTGACCTTTGGAGACATGACGAAGGAAGTCAATGTCTTCAATCTTAGAAGACAACCAAGGGATATTAATGATCAGACTTTTGAGGTCAATTCTATTGAAAATCTGACCAGTGAGCATGAGAAAAGCATGGAGGTAGAAACAGAGGCAGAGTTTGATCTGGAGGCTGAGGATTTTAATCTAGACAAGATCGTAGATTTAGCAGTGGATTGGGCGTAAAGCCTAAGTGTACCTCATCATAGGATTGAAAGTCCGGAGATTGCCTCCAATGAAACAACACCTTCTCTAGAGCTAAAAGTCTTACCTGAACACCTTAAGTATGCCTACCTGGGCAGAAAGGACACCTTGCTAGTCACCATAGCATCCTACCTGATTGAGAAACAAGAGGACAACTTAATGTCTATTTGAAAAAATATAGGGAAGCCATTGGATGGACGATGAAGGACATCAAAGGGATAAGTCCAGCCATAGTGCGACATAGAATCCATTTAACTGATGAAGCAACCCCCAGGAGGGACCCACAATGCAGGTTTAACCCAACAAGCAAGAGGCAGTTAAAGCGAAAATTTTGAAACTACTAGACAACGGGATCATTTATCCCATTTTTGATAGCCAATGGGTTAGACCGGTTTATGCGATCCCTAAGAAAGCTGGCTTTACGGTGGTTGAAAATGACGAAAAAGAGTTGGTATAAATAAGACTGCCTACCAAGGTTCATGTTTGTATCGACTACAGGAAGTTGAATGCAGCTACGCATAAAGACCACTTCCCGCTGCCCTTCATTGACGAAATGCTTGAACGCCTGGCTGGACACGAGTACTATTGCTTCCAATATCGGTACTCGGGATACAATCAAATCCCTATTGTTATAAAAAATCAGGATAAGACCATGTTCACCTGCCCATTCGGAACTTTTGCTTAGCGACGCATGTCTTTTGGATTGTGCAATGCTCCAGCAACATTCCAACGGTACATACTTAGTCTTTTCTTCGACATGGTAGAACATTTTCTTGAGATTTTTTTGGATGATTTCTCCATCTACGGAGATTCATTTGATCAGTGTCTTCATCACCTAGAGTTAGTTCTGCAGAGATGTAAGGAGAAGAATCTAACTTTAAATTGGGAGAAATGTCACTTCATGGTGAGACAGGGGATTGTCTTAGGCTATGAGATTTCTAGGAGAGGCGTTGAAGTGGACAAGGCTAAAGTAGAAGTGATTGCTAAGATTCCACCACCCAAAAGCATCAAGGATATTAGATCCTTTCTAGGGCATGCTGGGTTCTACCGACGGTTCATTAAGAATTTTAGCAAAATCTCTAGGCCCTTAACCAGCCTGCTAGCTAAGAACGTGCTCTTTGATTTTAACAATGAATGTTTCAAGTCATGGGGGAAGCTTAAGTAAGAACTTATTTCTGCGCCTATTATTTCTACTCCTAACTGGGCCCAACCGTTTGAAATCATATGCGACGCCTCTGATTTTGCTATTGACAATAGACAGCACGTGATTTACTACTCGAATAGGACCTTGAATGACGCGCAATAGAATTATATAACGGCTGAGAAGAAGGAATTTCTTGGATGTTGCCTTTACATTGAGAAGTTTCGGCCCTACTTGTTAGGTTCGAAGATGGTGATTTTTACGGATCACTCGGCTTTGAAATACCTCATGACCAAGAAGGAAGTAAAAGCCCGATTGATTCGATGGATCCTTTTGCTTCAAGAATTTGACCTGAAATTCGGGATAAACGAGGTATAGAAATGTGGTTGTTAATCATTTGTCACGAATTCTGAATGCACCCATCATACAAGCTCCGATCAACAAGGATTTCCCAGATGAGCACATCCTGACAATTTTCAAGGAACCCTGGTATGTGGACATAGTCAATTACCTGGCAATTGGATAATTACCCGCTAACTAGACAAAGCAAGATCAATATCGCTTCTTTTCCCAAGTACGGTACTTCTTTTGGGAAGAGCCGTATCTTTTTAAGTATTGTCCCGACCAGATTATACAACGATGTATACCAGAGGAGGAACAGAGGAGTGTGCTCAGCTTTTGCCATGACCTTGCATGCGAAGGACACTTCGGTCCCCGCAAGACTGTAGAGAAGGTTCTACAAAGCGGGTTTTACTGGCCCACTTCGTTCAAAGACTCATACCATTTTTGCAAGTCATGCGCAAATTGTCAGAAGATTGAGAAAATTTCAAGAAGAGATAAGATGCCCCTAAACCCGATCCTGGAGTTAAAATTTTTAATGTTTGGGGTATCGACTTCATGGGACTATTCCCTAATTCCTTCGGCAACCAGTTCATTTTGGTTGCTGTAGACTATATTTCTAAATAGGTAGAAGTTGTACCTACAAAGACCAATGACAACAAAGTGGTTATCAAATTTCTCAAAAAAAACATCTTCTCCCGATTTGGCACCCTTAGAGCGATAATTAGTGATAATGGATCACATTTTTGCTTTTTGAAGTTTTGATGTGAAAATATTCCATCAATCATAAGTTATCCACTCCGTATCATCCCCAGACAAATGGGCAGGTAGAAGTCACCAATCAACAACTCAAGCTCATTCTGTGAAAGACTGTCGGACAGTACTGAAAGGATTGGTCGGTCAAACTCAACGATGTATTGTGGGCTTGCCGCACTGCTTTCAAGACAATCCTGAGGATGTCTCCTTACATAATCATATTTGGAAAAGCTTGTCATCTACCAGTCGAGTTAGAACACCGCGCCCTATGGGCCATTAAGCAACTCAATTTTGATTTGAGTAAGGCCAGTGAGCTAAGGAGACCGCAATCTCAGAATTAGAGGAGATACGGAATGAAGCCTATGAGAATGCTTAAATCACCAAAAGCAGGACTAAATTTTTTCATGACCAGATCATAACCCGGAAAAACTTTGCTCCGGGAGACAAGGTTCTACTGTACAACTCAAGACTTCATATTTTTGCGGGGAAGCTGAAGGCTCGTTGGTCTGGACTGTTCATTGTACGCACCGTTTTCCCACACGGTGCTGTGATTATTGTAGACCCTAAGAACAATACGGAATTCAAAGTGAACGGGCAAAGACTTAAGCCCTTCTTGACCACTGAGGCTATGACTCCGAATGATAGTGTGTTGACTTTTTTTGCCCCGTCATACACCTAACCACAACAACTAATAATAAAAAAAATTGTTTATATGCTTACCCCTTCTATATTTTTCTTTTTTGACATTTATTTAGCCTATTCAAACTTGGCTGGCCCGGGTCAACGAAGACGGTGACATCCTTCTTCACCCTATTTTTTGCATTTGCATTTACATAACATTCATTGAGGACAATGCATAAATAGGTGTGGGGGGTGCTAACACTTTTTCTTTCTTCTTTCAAAAAAATAATAAAAAATAAAAATAAAAAAATATCCAGATTGAAAAAATTTCATACTCTTTATAAAAATACCAAAAGGTTGTAGGAATTAAGGGAACCTTATTAATGAATCTTTATTTTTGCCTAAATAAACAAGAAAGATTGATTTGACTAAGAGTTGGGAGGGATAAGGAAAATAACTCATACCTTTTATTTAGCCTTAGTATAATATGCATAAACCACACACACATGCTTGAGATTTAGAGACACAACTCTTCAAAAAAAAAAGAATCTGGATAATTGTGCCTCAAGAAGCATGATTACTCACGCCAAGAAAAATAATCAATAAGTAAATCTTGATTTCGTGGCCTACTCTACTTGCATATTTGACCCGAGGGGTGTTTTTTCACCTGGTGCCCTAAAACCATATGGTTTGGGAGTCGTCGGTTTGATATGTGTTACATGAGTAAAGCAGGAAGCCTAATGAAACAAAGAATAATAAACAAATATTAATAAAATTAAATAATATTCAAAGTTCAGTTGAAAAATCCCAAGCACATCACACTTACACATTATGCATATCTATCTAAAGCAAAATAACAGAATGCGCTAAAAGTATAAGATGCTTTCTAAATTTAAAGAAAAATCTTAATTTCTTCTTTTATAAAGGCTAAAGTATAGGAGAACTTATGAGGGTTGACCTAATTCTTACACCATTCGGTCATTTTTACATAGATGATTGAAAATTCTTTTTCTTGAAAGAGGTTTTTCACTTACTGAATTTTGTGAGTGCAATCCGCTGAAAATCCTCAAGAGACAAAACTCCTCCTCTAGAGAACACCTAGAGGTTTAAAGGCTTGATACACATGCTCAGTGTAATCGCGTCACCTAAAAAAGTGGTGTAATAATTTTCTTATTTTTGTTTTGTTCGGAACGAGCAAAAAGATAAGTGTGGCGGTGTGATTAGTCTCTAATTTTGCATATTTTCATCACATTCTCATATTTATTTGATGTAAAATTCTACTAATAAAGCTTTACTTGCTTAATCATAGGTCCATTGTGTGCAAATGAAGAAGAAGAAGACCCTAAATCACTATTTAATTGGTGATTAAAGGCCTACCAAGTAGCCATTGACTTTAGGGAGGAGATTTTGTCAGCCTAGCACATCAAATCACAAATCAGCAGATCAAGTGGATAGGAGACAAAAGGGGCGACGCGCTGCCCAAAGCCAAGTGCGCGCCACCCTGGCAGGGCTGGGGAAAAAGCGGCCTAGGCCGAGTTTTCGCGGCCGTACGGGCGCGCACGCGCCTGGGCTTTAGGTTAGGGGTCGTACCCTAGCCCCCTTACCCCTGGTGCCTATAAATACCCCCAGGGGTCTTCAGTTGGGAGATATCCAGAGTTTAGAGTTGTATTGTTGCTTGGTTTGTAGGAGTTGTAGCTGTTTTTGTTTCCTTCTTCTTCTAATTTTAGTTTTAGCCATTAAATTGAAAAGAGAGAGAGTGTGTACAAGTTTGTATTTGAAGGGTGACAAGCTAATACAAGTAACTATTTCTCTTTCTTCTTTCCTTTTCCTTGTGCTTTCCATTTGCTTTTAATTTCTTGTTGTAGTGTAACTCTCTCTCTCTTTACCTCTTCTCTTTTGTTGTTTCTTTTCTCAAGCATGTCTAACTAATTCTTTCATTGCATGGCTAACTAACTACTAACCCACTAATATCTAACAACTTGATTGATAACCCAAATGAGTCAATAGTGTCAAACAAGCCCTGTGCAAACGAGAGTTATGACATCTTAAGACGAGGGTTCTAGCTCTAACTTACCTACAAGTATTAATTATCTTATATTTCATTCTTAATGGGTTTTTGATGATTTACAGCTTTTGTACTTTACTTGTTGTTGTAAGTTAGAGACTTTCCTTTTAACTTTACCGATACTATTAGTGCACTTGTGTCTTCCCTTATTCTCGCCTTCTATAGGATTTTGATAAGGGAATGTCCAAGTTTTTGCCGTGTTAAGCTAAGTTATAGGAAGAGCTTTCACTCAATTTTCACGTGAATAGTTCCTATGCATAAGGGTTATGCTTGCCTATGATCCATCTGTGGCTACATCTTCAAGAAGTTAGGATTAGTGGGAGCAATTAGTAGAAAGTTAGCCATGCGCTTTTACCAATAAGAAAAATCCATTTTTCCAAACCACCAAATCATTCTAAAACTATTCTTAAAACAAACTTGTTTTCATTTTTGTTTGAAACAAAGAACCTTCTCTTTTCTTGAACAAGAAGCCGCATCAATCTTCTGTCGTTCTCCCTCCTTGTGGATACGACCCGTAGAGCCACTTTGTTACTACGGAAGAATCGCAAAAGCAGTAACATCGACCCACACTCTTTTTACTTATTCTTGTGCTTGCTTTTTGTCAATCAACAACAACCTATAAAAGAGAAATCTTCTTTCGAAAAAAAGTTTCGAAGCCTTCCTTGAGTCGACATGAAAAGTACAAATTCAATTGAACTCAATTCTCCTAAACAATTCTCAAATCCAACATCCCTACTCCAATTTTCAAGTCCCACCACAACAAAAAGAACCTTTTGACTTCGAAGAGTATATGAAATCCATGATTCAAAATGAAGATTCCTTTACCTAGTCCATCGATATGATAGAAGCAATACTTAATCGATTGGAAAATATGCATAGGAATGAGAAAACTCTCCCTATCTAATTCTTGACTATTTCCGATACTTCTAGCCATAATGATGAAAACTAAAAATCATGGTATCTTGAAGTCTATGATCAAGATTCAATTTCGCCACAAAACTCTGAACTTGACCAATACTAACCCATTGACAAATGACAAGTTTTCATTTCATTGAGATTGAACTTGAAGATGAATGTGACACTGATTCTCAATATTGTGATTCAGTTTCACTTTTTGAATCTATACTGACTTCGGTATCCTTACCCGATTTGGATTCAATTTCGAAGCCAACTCTGATTCCTATCCCTATAGAGTTTGAACATGAATCACCTATTTTGGATAATCACATTCCATTGTTGGAAATAAATGTGAACTTCCATTCTATGATTTGGACCAAACTCATGAACCAACTCTGACTCTCGAACCTAAACTTGATTTGAGTTTTATTCCTGAGTTAGTATCAATTCCTATTCCTTTCATTATTGAGCGTAAATCATTCATTTCAAAAAATCATATTCAATTGTTGGACCAAGGTTTAGATCAATATGCTCTATGATGATATCCCAAGATTGGTCATAACTGAAAAAAATTTCATTCTAGGATCTTGCATGATCCTATTCGTATTGGGGAGTATAAAAATATTAATAAGAAAGAGGTCATGAAAGGTGAGTTTCATGAAAATTCATAGTATCTAGATTGGGTAGAAACGTTCGGCATAATGAGACCACCACCTAAACCACCATCTTGAGGTGATAATTTTCCTTCTCTTTCACCTTTTTCATGTATTATTGCATTTCATTCATACATAAAGGACAATGCATGAGTTAGGTGTGGAGAAGGGTTCACTAACATACTAATTTAAGTTTTTACTAATAAAAAAATTTCTTTCTTTAAAAATTTTTAAATAAATAATATTTTGACTTATTTTTGTAAGAAATTAAGTTAATTTTAAAGAATAAGAGAATCATAATTACGATTTCTTATACTTTATCAATATAAAATTATTGGTTTGATTTTGAGGTTGGAAGAAAAATTAGAAAAGTAATTTAGCCTTGATTTTTACCTTGATGAAATATGCATATTTTATATACTTACACATTTAGGGTTCAAAAATGAAGATTCTTATGCCTTATAAAAATAATATTTACTATTTAAAAAATCTTCTGATTAAGCTGGGTATTTGTGCATCATAAAGCATAAGTATTCACACCTAAAAGTGGTTCATGTAAATAAAATCCTTAGTTTTGTGGCTTTGTTTTCGAGAGTCCTAAGTGCTTAGGGTGTTTTCTTACCCGGTGCCCCAAAACTATCCAGTTTAGGAGTCTCCGACTAAGGCTCGTTATATGGGAGAATTAGAAAGCCTAATAGAGCTAAGGGATGTTAACGCCATAAATGTAAAATATATATAAGACATAAGAGTTTAAGTTAAAGAATTCTGAGTTAAATTTTCACGGTCACAAGATGCATATGACTTAGGGTAAAACAATAGACTAGATGAGAAGTAAAATTTTAATCCTTACCTTGATTGAAAATAAGTTTTGAATAGAGACTAAGTTTAAAAATGACTAAGTTTTGATAATCCTATGACTTTTAGATTACTTAAATTTTTACATTAATATTTCAAATATTTTTTCCTTCAAAATGCGTTTTCAAAATTATTAACACTTTGTTTTTCTTTTTTTATGGATTTTGTGAGTGCGATCCACGAAAAACCGTCACGAGACAAAACTCATCCTCTAGGGGTAACCTAGAGGCTTAACGGCTTGTTACACGTGCTAAGTGCACCGTGATTCTTACGAAAATAAGTTAGGTTAGGTTGGTTTCATTTTTTTTTTTTGCTCAAGGACGACCAAAGATAGATGTGGGTGTGTGATCGTACACGCGCATTACATGTTTTCATATCATATGTGTCACATTTCTATGTTTATTCTTTAATAAAACTCTACTATTTAATTTATTTTGATGTTTAGTGGTATGCAGTGTAATTAAATAAGAAGGGAGAGATTGGCAGATTTATCCAATTAAAACCAAAAGTTTAAATCAATAGGGATCGATTCAAATTCAGAGATTCTAAAAGTAATCTTATCTCAAGACCAGGTATATCAGATGAGATAATATCAAATGAAATTAAAGTAAAAATTGATTTTTTAAAAACCTAATTGGTTGAGCTGAAGATCAAAGGATATATCGTCAAATCTAAAGCAAAAACTGAAATTCCAATTGGATAAAAGGATAGAGGGTGAATCAATGAACAATTGGCCCCCAGATCCCACCCTACGGCCAGGATATTGCTGCAGAAACACATAAAAGCTGCGATTTTGGGACTATCTGATTGGAGTTCATTTTTGCATCATTTTCTACTTCCATATCATACTTTATGTAAATAAAAATAAGATTTTATTGCTTTTCTCTCTCCTTGTTCAGGTCCACCATTAATGGAGATGAAGGTCCATAATCAAGGATTTTAAAGGAATTAATGGGATTAATTAAGGAGCCCAAAGAAGAAGCCCAAAAGAGAAGCCCAGGTCTGGAGTCGTCCACGAATATCCCCAACTTTCTAGAAGATCCAGCGAGGCATACGGGCGCTAACAGAATCGCAACAGAAATCGTTGGCGCAACGGCCTAAATTCTGCCGCAGAAATGCGGCTCTGGCCGCGGATCCACGGCAAGCATCTGGCTGTTGAGCCAGCGTTTAATCCTACGGTCGAGATTTGAGGGCCTCATCCCCTGGAGACTATAAATAGACCCTTAGGGCCTCTGCGAAAAAGGAAGGAAAGAATAGGAGAGAAGAGCTTGTATTTTGAGAGAATTGTAAGGATTTTCTCTAACTTTCTTTAGTGCTCTTGTAATCTTCTTTCTCCTTCTAGAATTCTGCAAAAGAGAGAATAAGAAAGAAGAGCTTATATTTTTGAGAGAATTGTAGGGATTTTCTCTAGCTTTCTTTAGTGCTCTTGTAATCTTCTTTCTCCTTCTAGAATTCTGCAAAGAGAGAGTGTGTGTGAGATCTTATAATTGAAGTGGTGACAACTTGAATGCAAGGATTGATCCATTTTTCTTCTCATCTTTACTAATTCTAGTGCTTTACTTTCTTGTGCTTTACTTTCTTCAAGCTTTTATTACCATTGCATTTTCTTCTACAATGAATTGTTGTGTGCTTTTCATTTCAATGTCTAACTAACTCTCTAACATGACTAGCTAACCACTAACTTTACTAACTTTTAACTCTTGAGTGATTGCTAATTCATGTGATTCATTGGATGCTTTATTGTGATCTTGTAATTTCAAGTCTCTATTATCCTCAATGAAGATGAGTTACTTTAATTCTTGGCAAATGGTTATTTTCATTCCATATGATTCATGTGAGCCTCATTTAGAGCCTTGTCTTTAGAACAAGTGCCTTGATAGAACATGGAGATGGAGCACCTAACTATGATATTTGTTGTACAATTTTCTTACTTCAATGCTAGCTCGAGTATGGTTTTGAATGACTAATGAATCTTGCATATTCTTCCTTAGCATTCCCTTGAGTGACACACCTTGATTCCACCATTAAAAATCTATCTCGGGAGCCAATGAATCAATGAGGCTACAAGCCAAGCCGAGAAGATCACTCATCCTCTACATGGGAAAGTATTTTGACCAAACAAGTAAGACAAACCTTTGCCGATGAATCAACATGAGGCATGCATCACCCTATGAGATTAGTAAGTTAGTAAATTAGAAGGGTTAGCTAGACATGATTTTTTCTCTCTAAAAGTCTTTTCAAAGTTTCCCTTCTCAAAGTTTTCTGTTCAAGCTAGTAAAGTTTTCCAAGTTCATTTCATTTTCCTTCCATCCTTTTCCTTTTTATGCAAAGAAAATCTACAAAGAATTTTTCCTCTATTTTCCATGTCATTTTGTTTTTCTTGAACATAGAAGAACTTTCGTTTTCTTTCTTCAAACAAACTCAATTTCGAAACCGTAAAGCTTCCATCGCAAGCTCTCCCTGAGGATCGACCCGTAATAGCTTATGCTATGACGGTGATTCGAAAGGAGTAAAGAAAAATTGTGAATACACTTTGGAGTTTTTGAGCATCACATAAGAGCATCGAAGGTTGATTCTAAACCCTCTCTCTCTGAATATTAGTACACTCTTACCTTCCGAACAAGAAGAATTTTTGTTGCCGTTGCCGGGGAGAGCAACGGTTTTTAATTTGAGTGAAGAACTAAACGAATTTTCTTCTCTGTTGCAGGTTACAGGTTGAAGAAACAGGAAACAAAGTACTGCGGAACATATAAGTGGTCTTGGGCCTCTGCTCAAGAAAGCAGAGACCAAGTACCCTCTGATTTGTCGAGTTTTCTCGGCCAAAGCCACGGATCCGCGGCAAAGAGGAGTTGACTACTAACTGGTTTTGTGCAGGGTTGCTTGTTTTGCAAAAACATAGTTGTTGCAAATCTTATTTCTTGTATGCTCTCACCAGGATCTTGCTAATAAATCAACAGTAAAATATTTTTTGAAAAGTTTAAAAATTGATTAGACGTTTGCATTTCTAGGCACGTGTCTTTTCAATTCATTTACTTTACTGTTGAAGAGTGCTGGAGCAAGGTACGTTCGCTTTACATTTAGAATAAGACTCACTTCTTAGTTGATTTACATCGCTTTGAGTGAACCTTGTTTGCATATATTGTACACTTGCACAAAATTGATCTTAAGGGCATCAACCAATAAACAAGATAAGGTGGGGATGAAATCACCCTTTCCTTGGCCCAAAAATCATCATCCAAGCACTCACAATCCCAAGTTTTTTAATAAAATCCGATAGACGTTGGCCCTAGGGACATCCGGACTCAATAGGAGATCAGCTGAAGTTGAAAATTGTTTTTGATTCATACTCTAGTCAAATCAGTGTCTAAGGTTGGGAATTAAGAGGTTACGCCTCGAAGATACCGTGGTTTGGCATAATTAAGGCCCGTTTCTTACGCACGGATACCACCCACCGTATTTTGCCCCTACCTGGCTGATTAACTGTGGTCTGACTCGAGCAATAACCTTCTTTGGTTCATCGAACAGTTAGGAGTCATCTAGGTCCAGGTATCCAAGATAGCTTGTGATTGCTTTTTCTTTTATTGTTTGTTATTTTTCTTTTTCGCTTGTGTGATTGGTGAACGTTGTCTGTGATTGTGCATGCAAGAGTGGTACCGTGATCCAAATTCTGCAAGACTTGTTAGGATTTTTACACTTGCACAAACACCACCTCCTGACACAATCCCAGTTATGGCAAACAACACTTCGCTTCAAGACAAGTTCTACCCCATCCGCACTTCACTTCCATCATGCATTCTTCTCCCAGTAACCAATGGAAATAATTTTGAGCTGAAGCCACAATTCATAAATACACTCCCGCTATTTCATTGCCTAGAGTCCAAGGATGCATATTTCTTCATTTGTGAGTTTGAAGAAGTATGTGTGATGATGAAAATATCCCAATTAACTGAGGACGCTGTTAGACTAAGGTTCATACCCTTCGCGCTCAAGGATATAGTTATGAAATGGCTCTACAATCTTCCCGCCAGTTCGATCTCTTCATGGGATGATTTGTAAAAGTCTTTCTTAAAAAGTTCTATCCCATTCACAAGACAGCCCTTATGAGAAAAAAACATTATGCAGTTCAAGCAGGAATCAAATGAATAATTCTGAAAATATTTCGAACGATTCAAAGACTTACTAACCCTATATCCTCATCACGGCATAGAGAAGTGACGGCAGTGCCAAATTCTCTATGACGGACTAGACTACAAAACAAAGACACTCCTTGAAACCATGTGCCAAGGGAAATTTTTAAAGAAAGATGAGAATCAGGGGTGGCATCTTTTTGAAGCCTTAGCCAAAAAAACAGTTCAGTGGGAGTCATGCCCAGAAAAAAATCACTCCCACCACTTTCAGAACCGGTATGCATTTGATAGAATCCTCCATGGCTGCCGAGGCTAAAATAACACAATTAATGAAGAGGATAGAACTGCTTGAATCTAGGGAACCTACTGCTGTGAACCAGGTCAACCCACCACCTATGGTCAACCCGGGTTGTACCTATTGCCATGATCTTAACCATCTGTTCGAAGAGTGTCCTGTTTACCAGTATCAAATGTATCAGGAAAATACGAATGCAGCCTACACCAGACCCAACTACAATCCATACTCCAAAACATACAATCCGGGATGGCGAAACCATCCAAATTTTTCCTGGAGTCAGTCTGGTCCTGAGCAACCAAGGCAACCATTTTCACAATATCCTGCTCAGTCTCATCAACCCAGTTTCCACCAGAATCCACCAAATTTTCACTCATACAAGAATCTACCACAATTCCAATCATATCAGAATCCACCACATTTCCAAACAAACTTCCAGCCCACATATCAGCAACATCAACCACAAAATCATCCAGACAAAAGAATGTCAGATTTGGAAAAAATGATCGAAACCTTGTCCAAAACCCAGGCTTCAATGATGACCAATCACCACCAGGATATGAACAAGTTACAGGTCCAGATAGGTCAATTGGCTAATTCTTTAAATGAAAGACAAAAAGGAATGCTACCAAGCCAGCCATTACCCAATCCAAAAAATCACTTCCCTTTGCATAAAGTTGAAGACATGGACCCCAGTCAATGCAACACTGTTCATATTCTGAGATCCGGGAAGCGGGTGGATAATAAGATTTCAAATCAACCCACCAAATCAGTGTCAAAATCAACACCTCCTATTCCAGTACAACCAACTCAAGACAATCCATCTTCAAGTTCACAACCATCAACTTCCAAATCAAAAGAAAAAGAAAAGACTGATAAGCAACCATACAAGCTTATTGTACCATTTCCAAATAGGCTAGCAAATCAAAAGCTGAATGCTCATATGGAGAAGATAAGAGAAATGTTCAATCATGTCCAAATTAATGTACCTCTTCTTGATGCCATACAACAAGTTCCATTATATGCCAAATTTTTAAAAGAAATGTGCGCCAAGAAGAGGAAAGCACACGTCCCTAAGAAAGTCTTCCTAGCTTCAAACATTAGCGAGTTGCTCACTGGGCTAATTCCTGTGAAATATAAGGACCCAGGGAGCCCAATCATCTCTTGTATCATAGGACAGACTACTATCAATAAGGCATTACTTGATTTGGGAGCCAGTATCAATCTTCTTCCCTTTTCTGTGTATCAGCAACTAGGGTTAGGCGACCTCCGTCCGACCAAAGTTATGGTACAACTGCTGATCGCTCTGTAAAGATTCCCAAGGGGGAGATTACAGATGTTTTAATACGGGTCGGGGAATTCATTTACCCCGTAAACTTCATTGTTCTAGAAACACAACCTGTACATAATCACAGAGCACAGACACCTGTCATTCTTGGACGCCCTTTCCTAGCCACCGCAAATGCGATCATCAACTGTAGGAATGGCTCGATGCGTCTAACCTTCGGAGATATGACAAAAGAGGTGAACGTTTTCCACCTAGGAAAACAACCTCAGGATTTGGATAATGAGTCTTTTGAAGTGAACTTCATTGAGGGTTTAACAAGTAACATGACGTGGAGGTTGAATATGAGTCCGATGAAGAGTTTGAGTTGGAGTCTGATGACTTCAACCTTGATCAGATTGTTGAGTCCACTGTGGAATGGGCCACTAATACCACCCCTATTCTTCCCTTGCACCAAGAACAGCCATTGATAGATCCTGTCCCTTCTTCTGAGCTTAAGGTTCTTCCCAACCATCTTAAGTACCAGTACTTGGATGAGAAAGAAGCTTTTCCCGTGACATTGCATCCCATCTCACGAAGCAACAAGAAGAGGATCTTCATACTGTGTTAAGAGAGAATCGAGAAGCCATTGGTTAGACCATGGCTGACATAAAGGGGATTAGTCCTTCCATAGTTCAACACCGGATTCATTTGACAGAGGATGCTAAACCAAAACGAGACCCACAGCGTAGACTGAACCCAATCATGCAGGAGGCTGTTAGAACTGAGATTTTGAAGCTGTTAGACAATGGGATTATCTATCCCATATCTGATAGCCAATGGGTAAGTCCAGTCCACGCTGTGCCAAAGAAAGCAGGATTTACAGTGGTAGAAATGAGAAGAAAGAATTGGTACAAACACGACTTCCAACGAAGATTCGAGTTTGTATCGATTACCGAAAGTTGAACACTGCCACACGTAAATACCATTTTCCCCTTCCGTTCATTGACCAAATGCTCAAGAGATTAGCGGGACATGAGTACTACTGTTTCCTGGATGGATATTCAGGATATAATCAAATCCCTATCGCTCCCGAGGATCAAGACAAAACCACCTTCACCTGTCCCTTTGGAACATTTGCATACCGAAGAATGCCCTTCGGCCTATGCAATGCTCCCGCAACGTTTCAACATTGCATGCTGAGCCTTTTTTCAGATATGGTGGAGAAATTCTTAAAATTTTCATGGATGATTTTTCAATTTATGACGATTCCTTTGAACAATGCTTGTACCATCTTTAAGCTGGTTCTACAAGGTTGCATGGAGAAAAACTTGACACTTAACTGGGAGAAGTGTCACTTTATGGTCAAGCAAGGAATCATTCTTGGGCATGAAGTTTCACATAAAGGAATTGAGGTTGACAAGTCTAAAGTGAAAGTTATAACAAAACTCCCTGAGCCAACATGCTTAAAAGACATTAGATCATTTTTAGAGCACGCCGGCTTCTGTAGACGATTCATTCAAGAGTTTAGCAAAATTGCTAGACCTTTAGCAAATCTCTTAGGAAAAGATGGACCCTTTAAATTCGATGAAGAATGTCAACAAGCCTGGGAGGAGCTTAAGTGTAGACTTGTCTCAGCACCTGTCATTTCTGCACCTGATTGGACCAAGCCATTTGAGATTATGTGTGATGCCTCAGATTTTGCTATTGGCGCTGTTCTAGGGCAGCTTATTGATACTAGGCAATACGTAATCTACTATGCTAGTAGGATGCTGAATGAAGCCCAACTCAATTATACAACTACTGAAAAAGAATTTTTAGCTGTTGTATTTACGTTGGAAAATTTTTGAAAATACCTGCTAGGGACCAGGACAACTATTTTCACGGATCACTCCGCCCTCAAATACTTAATGCAAAAGAAGGATACAAAGGCAAGACTTATTCGATGGATACTTCTTTTGCAAGAGTTTGATTTGGAAATTAAGGATAAAAAGGGCGTTGAGAATGTGGTAGCAGATCATCTGTCAAGAATCCCCAATGCACCAAAGGAGAAAATACCCATAAATGACGATTTCCCTGACGAACACATTTTTGTAATGTGTAGAGAGCCCTGGTATTCTGACATAGCGAATTACCTTGCAACCGGGCGAACACCTTCTAATTGGTCAGGCCAGGACAAACACCATTTCATGAGTCAAATGCGGTTTTTCTTTTGGGATGAACCGTATTTATTCAAATATTGTCCTGACCAGATAATACGAAGGTGTCTTCCTGAGGATGAACATCAGAGTGTCCTGACATTCTGTCACAAACTAGCTTGCGGTGGACATTTTGGTCTACGAAAAACTGCTGAGAAAGTACTTCAGAGTGGATTTTACTGGCCCACTCTCTTTAAGGATGCACATACTTTCTGCAAGCTATGTGATAGATGTCAAATAACGGGTCGAATTACGCGGAAAGACATGATGCCCCTTACACCCATCTTAGAGGTCAAAATTTTTGATCTGTGGGGGCATCGACTTTATGGGACCCTTTCCTCTGTCCTATTACAACCAATACATTTTGGTAGCTGTAGATTATGTTTCCAAATGGGCTGAAGCAGTTCTAACAAGGACAAATGACAACCAAGTTGTCATCAAATTTTTACGAGAAAATATCATCTTACGCTTTGGAGCCCCCCGTGCGATAATCAGTGACAATGGGAGTCATTTCTGCAATCGGGCTTTTGAAGCCCTGATGCGCAAATACTCTATTTCTCACAAACTATCTACGGCATACCATCCTCAAACTAACGGGCAAGTGGAAGTCACCAATAGACAAATAAAACTCATATTGGAGAAAACCGTTGGACAGAATCGTAAAGATTGGTCCATCAAACTCACTGATGCCTTACGGGCATACAGGACTGCTTACAAGACTGTCCTCGGTATGTCTCCATATCGAGTTGTATTTGAAAAACCTTGCCACTTACCTGTGGAGTTAGAACACCGAGCTATGTGGGCATTAAAGCAGCTGAACTTGGACTTGGATAAAGCCGGTGCCTTGAGAAAAATTGCAAATATCTGAGCTAGAAGAACTGAGAAATGAGGCATATGACAACGCTTGGATAGCAAAACACAGAACCAAGCTCTTCCACGATAAATCCATTCATCGGAAAATTTTTATCTCAGGACAAAAGGTTCTTTATACAACTCAAGACTCCACCTCTTTCCTGGTAAATTGAAAACCAGGTGGTCAGGACCATACATTGTGCAAAAGGTCTTCTCACATGGTGCCATTGAAATTCTTGATCCAAAAAATGGCAATACATTCACTGTGAACGGTCAACGCTTGAAGCCATTTTTTACCACTGAGTTTGTGTCACAAGATGTTCTTGAACTGGGTCTTTATGACCCATTCTATATATGACCATTTCATTTGTACATTTTCCCTTTTTTTCCCTGCATATCATTTTGGGACCCCTTTTGTAAATAATAAAAATACAAACAAAAAATAAAAAAAATATAAAAGAAAAAAATAAAAAAAGTAATTACTTCAAATAAGTGAGCCTGCCTTTTGGTGACAGGACCCCCTTGCAGATTCACGTACCTTCATGTCCACCATTTGGTGGGGCATGAAGAAAATATTCCGGGGACAAGTTCGGCGGAGAAATCAAGTGGAGGAGCAGATGTCTCAATTAGACCGTATTGAGGACGGTCTTAAGCGTTCATAGTCGGCTGGACCCAGCACCACCGCTGGTCCAAAACGACGACGAGGGTGACACTGCTCCTTTACCTATTTCATGCATATTTTATCTTGCATACATTGAGGACAATGCATGAGATAGGTATGGGGGGTAGATACTAACTCAGGATTTTATTTTCTTTTTAGGATTTTTAAGATTTTTTTATTTTCTTTTTAGGATTTTTTATTTTCTTTTTAAATTTTCTTTTTAGAAAAGCATAAAAAAAGAAGGAAAAAAAAGAGAAAATTTGGATCCATTTTTAAAGAATCAAACTTGATATTAGGAATTAAGGATACTCTAAATTAAGATTTCTTACTATAAGTCAAAAGAGGAGTTTTTGTTGGATTTTTAGGTTAAGTAAAAAAGGATAAGAAAGATAGCGAAATTTTAATTCTCTCTTTAGCGTTATATACATTAAACATATTGAGGGATTAATCAAAGACTTAGTGATTCTATTTACACATATATATAATAAAAAAATAGAAAAATATATAAATAAATAAATAAAATAATTACTTAGCCACTAATTAAGCTGGTTAGTTGTGCCTTAAGAAGCATGGCCAGTCACGCCTAAAGGTGGTTAAGTCCTTAGTATTCGTGGCCTAGTTTACTCGAGTCCTTGAACTTTAGGGATGTATCTTCATCTGGTGCGCTAAGACCGACTGGTTTGGGAGTCATCGGTAAGAGGCTCGCTACATGGGTAAATTAAAAAGCCTAAGGAAGCTAAGGAGGTGTAAATAAATAAATAAAAATAAAGAAAAAAATAAAAAGATTGTATATATTAGTAAATAAATGAACTTTAGTCTAAGAAAAATCTTTCATATTTATAGATGTATATATACTAGGCTTGATGCAAAATCCGGTTTTCACTTTATTCCTTAAAAACTTAACCTAAGTTGAAGACAAAACTCTAAATAGACACTAATAAAAAGAATGACAAATTAGGGTAACCCGAAACCTATAGATCAAGGAAAATTCTTGAAAATTATGGATCATAAATTTTTTCACTAACATTTTTTTTTTGGGATTTTGTGGGTGCAATCCGCTGAAAACCCTCAGGAGACAACACTCCTCCTCTAGTATAAGCTAAAGGTATAACGGCTTGTTGCACGAGCTCAGTGCAATCGTGACACCTACGAAAGTGGTTCAATAATTTAGCTAGGATTTTTTTCTCTTTTTCTTTTTGCTCGGGGACGAGCAAAAGCTAGGTATGGGGGTGTGATTGGAATTCATTTTTGCATCATTTTTCACTTCCATATCATGCTTTATGTAAATAAAAATAAGATTTTTATTACTTTTCTCTCTCCTTTTTCATGTCCACCATTAATGGAGATGAAGGCCCATAATCAAGGAATTTTCAAGGAATTAATGGGATTAATTAAGGAGCCCAAAAGAAGAAACCCAAAAGAAGAAGCCCAAAAGAAAAGCCCAGGTCTGGAGTCGTCCACAAATATCCCCAACTTTCTAGAAGATCCAGCGAGGCATACGGGCGCTAACAGAATCGCAACAGAAATCGTTGCGCAACGGCCAAGATTCTGCCGCGAAAACGCAGCTCTGGCCGCGATCCGCGGCAAGCATCTGGTCGTTGAGCCAACGTTTAATCCCACGGTCGAGATTTGAGGGCCTCATCCCCTGGAGCCTATAAATAGACCCCTAGAGCCTCTGCGAAAAAGAAAGGAGAGCCTCTGCGAAAAAGGAAGGAGAGAATAGGAGAGAAGAGCTTGTAATTTTGAGAGAATTGTAGGAATTTTCTCTAGCTTTCTTTAGTGCTCTTGTAATCTTCTTTCTCCTTCTAGAATTCTGCAAATGAGAGATAGGAGAGAAGAGCTTGTATTTTTGAGAGAATTGTAGGAATTTTCTCTAGCTTTTTTAGTGCTCTTGTAATCTTCTTTCTCCTTCTAGAATTTTACAAAGAGAGAGAAAGTGTGAGATCTTGTAATTGAAGTGGTGACAACTTGAATACAAGGATTGATCTATCTTTCTTCTCATCTTTACTAATTCTAGTGCTTTACTTTCTTCAAGCTTTTATTACCATTGCATTTTCTTCTACAATAAATTGTTGTGTGCTTTTCATTTCAATGTCTACCTAACTCTCTAACATGACTAGCTAACCACTAACTTTACTAACTTCTTACTCTTGGGTGATTGCTAATTCATGTGATTCATTGGATACTTTATTGTGATCTTGTAATTTCAAGTCTCTATTATCCCCAATGAAGATGAGTTACTTTAATTCTTGGTAAATGCTTGTTTTCATTCCATATGATTCATGTGAGCCTCATTTAGAGCCTTGTCTTTAGAACAAGTGCCTTGCTAGAACATGGAGATGGAGCACCTAACTATGCTATTTGTTGTACAATTTTCTACTTCAATGCTAGCTCGAGTATGACTTTGAATGACTAATGAATCTTGTATCTTCTTCCTTAGCATTCCCTTGAGTGACACTCCTTGATTCCACCATTGAAAATCTATCTCAGGAGCTGATGAATCAATGAGGCTACAAGACAAGCCGAGAAGATCACTCATCCTCTGCATGGGAAAGTATTTTAACCAAACAAGCAAGACAAACCTTTGCCGATGAATCAACATGAGGCATGCATCACCCTAAGAGATTAGTAAGTTAGTAAATTAGAAGGGTTAGCTAGTCATGATTTTTTTCTCTCTAAAAGTCTTTTCAAAGTTTCCTTCTCAAAGTTTTCTATTCAAGCTAGTAAAGTTTTCTAAGTTCATTTAATTTTCCTTCCATCCTTTTCCTTTTTATGCAAAGAAAATCCACAAAGAATTTTTCCTCTATTTTCCATGTCATTTTGTTTTCTTGAACATAGAAGAACTTTCGTTTTCTTTCTTCAAACAAACTCAATTTCGAAACCATAAAGCTTCCATCGCAAGCTCTCCTGAGGACGACCCGTAATAGCTTATGCTACGACGGTGATTCGGAAGGAGTAAAGAAAAATTGTGAATACACATTGGAGTTTTTGAGCATCACATAAGAGCATCGAAGGTTGATTCTAAACCCTCTCTCTGAATATTAGTACGCTCCTACCTTCTGAATAAGAATTACTATCTATTCAAATATGGGGGGTGTTTGCTCCCCTTATCTTTGTTCTCTTACCCCTATCCTATTTCCCCTATAAAAACCTGCATCTTCAAAAGGCAGAGGGATGAACTCCGGCAGAGGGCTTTAGTTTAGTTAGTTTAGGTTTTTATTTCTTTTTCAATGTAATATTTATTTTTATTTTAAGTTAGAGAGAGTTACTAAGAGAAGAAGAAGAATTGTGATACTGATGTGTCTTTCTTCAAGAGAGTTGTATTGAAGTAACATCCAATGTGGTTCTCAGCCTTTCTTTAATGTACTCGATCTAGTCAATTGCTATTTTTTATTATCTCATTTTTCTTCGCATTACTTCGCATCGAATCATAGTACATTTAATTTACAAAAAATTGAAGTCTTCTTCCTTTTTCTCTTTTCTATTTTCCTTTCTTAGATTAATATAACAATTTTCAAAATCAACACTTTCTCTTTTTATTTCTTCTTCTTTAAACTCATTTTTCTTTTCTTGTTAACAACAAACCCATCTTCTTCTTTAGATTGCTTTTAACTCAGATTAATTTTAATTATTTTTATTTTTTTAAACAGAGAAAAGAACTTTTTAAACTCGTTTAAGAGAAGAAACTTACACAAAGCTTCCATCGCATTCCCTCCCTATGGATCACGACCCGTTAGCCCTGGGCTACACGGTAGCATTGAGGACCTAGCACTATTCTAAACATGATATTTTTCTATGCAAGTTTGGCTCGATCAGTTATCCCATTTTGTTGTGGTGTTTTTCTTACTGTGAAATGTCTTTCTATTCTCTCATCGTGGCATAGATGGAGGAAAAGATCGCTTGTGTACTCTCCTCTATTCTCTGAATGGAGTACCTTGATTTTTCATCCTTTATTCTTCTCCATGTCCTTCTTCTACTCCACAAACAACTCTAAAACTTCTTTTCGTGGTTCATAATATATAACCAATATTGCTTAGAGTAATCATCTATAAAAGATACAAAATAATAGTTATTTCCAATAGATATTGTCTTGGTAGGTCTCTAAACATCTGTGTGAATATAATCCAGAATCACCTCAGTGTAATTAGTCATGGCGCTGAATTTCACTTTGGTCTTTTTTTCGATGACGCAATGTTCATAAAAAATCCAATTTCTAGTTTTCGGCACATTCAATAAACCTTGCTCTACAAGGACTTGCAAAGACTTTTTCTTATATGACGGAGCATCATATGTCAAAGTCGGGTGCAATCATCATCTGAATTTGTAGACATCATCACTTGCCTGTAACTGTATTACCCTTCAAGTAGTTAAGGTTATTGCATCAAAACCCTTTAAAATCACCATCGAGTCTAGTCATCTTGAGAACACCATCTTTTATAGATATTTCAAGACCTAATGCTTCCAAGACACCAATAGAGATAAGATTTCTTTTCAATTGAGGTACATACCTCAATTCCTTCAATTCCCAGACTATCCCATTAAACATCTTGATAAAAATCGTACTTGTCCCTTCCATGTTACATGACGATCATTATCCAGGATAACAGAACAACATCTAGCTTCTCAAACATAGAAAATCAATCCCTAATGGGATACACATGATAGGAAGCTCTTGTATCTAGTATCAACTCAGAATCACCTGAGTAACCAATAGTAGTAGTGACTGAGAACAAGAATATCGTTGAGTCTGAGTCTGATCCACCTGCCTGTAACGTACTACCCAATTGGGGACTGATCACCCGTTGAAGATTTTTCTCAGTCTTTGACTCTTTTTTTATCTTTGATTCTTGGACAATCAGCCTTTTAGTGCCCTAACTCTTTGTAGAAAACACACTAGTTCTTCTTCATATCTCTGAAATCTGGTATGGACTTCGATCTACCACTATCGCCTTTGCGCTTCTTACTTGAACTCCTGTTTCTTACCATCATCGCTTCTACAAAAGTACTCTTGGAAAAAAAACTATTTGTCCTTCATTCTTACTTCATAATTTACAAGAGCATCTAACACATTAATATTGTTAAGTATTTGTTTACCATTAATCAATGTTAAGACGAAGTCTCAGTCTCATACTCTTCATTAGGAAGAGAATTCAAAAGAAACAACGCCTTATCCTCTTCTTCGATCACCACATCTACATTAACTAGGTCTGAAAGAAACTTCATGCAGTTATTCATGTGATCATTAATGGAAAGTTCTCTCTTCAACTAGAAGTGTTAAGCCTCCTCTTCAGATGCAATCGAGTCTCGATACTATTCGTTGGATACTTCTTTTCGAGGTTCTCCCAAATCCTCCCTACGAAAGTCTCATACAAAACATGATACTTGATGTCTTATTTCAAACAAGATCTAATGACGCCACACACCATCTTGTCCCAGTATTTATCCAATGTCTCCTCTGCTTATCTCCCAAACATAGAGAGTCTTTGAGGTTTAATGTCGTTAGGGCATCCATCACCTCGCATCTCCACATCCCGAAATTGCTCGTGCCGTCAAACCTTATGACATTAATCTTCGTCAGAAGATGACTCACGAATTTTAGCGATGATTGACTTTTTCTGGCCATCTTCTCAATTGATTCCTCAAAGTAATGCGGGAAAAGATTAGTGAAAATAAATCCAAATAGAAAAAATTAGATCTTTACTTCCAATCAAAACTGTGCACAATCTCCAAAACGATTTGCACCACTCGAACCAAACTTCTCGTTGAACCTGAAAAGCTCTGTGCCACTTGTTAGAATCTAAGTAACAGAGAACAGTAATACACCAGAGAATAATCGTCAATTACATGCACAAGCAAATAAAGAGAAGAAAATAAGAACACACGTAAATTTAAAGAGGTTCAGCAATTGCCTACATCCTTAGGGCAGAAGGGGAGAGAGTTCTTATTAATCAATCAATTAAAGGATATAAATATTGGGGACAATACTCCTCTTTATATAGCCAGAGAATTCTTGAAAAATAAAACTAACTGATATGAAAACGGATCAGAAACAAATTCAGAATCCTAAAAGGAAACTGCATAGACCCGAAATGCAGTCGACACCCGGCGTTCGATCGCGCTTTTTGCAGTGTCGAAACTACGCTCTGTGAGGTCGACGGGGCGGTCGACCGCACTCTATGGAGAGCCAATCTGGTTGTTTTGGCCGGTCGACCGAGATTACTTTCGCTGACCAGACTTTGGCGGTCGATTGGCGGTCGACTGCTACCCTCCTTTTTTCCCTCATGCACGCTCTGTGCATGGCCGGTTGACCGGCTCTCTGTCTTCGGCTGCATCTGGTCATCTACCTTACACCATTTAACTTCGATCTTTACGCTATCTTTTTCGATGAATTAAAAACTCTACTAACAAATTAACACTCTCTCCCCACACATGATACATAAAATCATAGTGGATAGATTTTTTATATTGTGAAAAAAGCAAAAGCTGAAATTCCAAACTGATGCTGGATAAATTTTATCAGATCCATCACAGTACTGTCGACTTGTTGGCCACCTTCTTCACCTCAAAATCACACCAGTAAACATTATCTACTCCAATCATCCTTAGTAAATTCTTGACAAGCATGAGGCTTTTTTGTTTTTCGTTAAATTAAAAAAATGCATTTGTCGACACTGGCATCCTTATCTTTCAGCCCGTCCTTTCAAATTACATGTCTATTAAGATTCTGATTGAGTTAGTAGTCTAACTACTCGATAATCTATCACATATCACAGGTTATTTCACCTTTCTTTGCAACAGTTTTAGTTCTTGGAAATAAGGGCATGTTTGTCTTGAAAATCGGCCCACACAAAACTGACAATTATCAGTTTATTGTTCTGAAAAATTGAGCTGATAATTGTCAGTTTTTCAGTTGTTTTCTCTCATTTTGAGAGGAAAAAAGAAAGGAAAACTGACGGACTTTACCCACGGAAATCAGAAAATCTCAATGTTCTGAGCTATTTTCCACCAAAGAACAGGCCCACAGCGACAACAGCGAAAAGAAAAAGAATAATACTAGAGCCTCTCACATTTTACTTTTTGAATGTAACCTTTGTCCCGTTTTGAGTCTTACTAGCCACATGGAGTGAGAGACTTTGAGTCACTGCCATGTCACTGTGCCTTCTTTTCCTTAAAGGTTTTCGTGCACTCCCCTCTCTACTTCTTGTCTGATAACGTTTGCTGATAGCTTCCCATAATTTTTTCACAGGGACAAGAAAATCTCAGTGATAAGTCGACCCATAACCAACCAGGCCTACGTGTTTTGTCCAAACCATGACTCACCACAGTCGCATAAAGTCTTAAGTAGCCGCCCAACCCATTATCTCACGCATTACACCCGTCACTGATGTTGATTACAACATCACTCATTAAACCAAAATTAGTACGTAATGTGATCCCTTTTTCCTCTCAAGGAATCCTCCCAATGTTGACCATAATTAGCCACTAATCAACATTCACCCACCATGATGCTGACCAGCTAGTGCTCTCAAGTTTCCACACATGGTTTTGACTCTCTTTAATCTAATTCTCTGCTAATTTTGCATGCAGCCCATCATTAGAATAAGCCATTGGTTCTCTTTGACTAAATCTTACTCCAAATTGAGTTACTCATTCTTTTTCAAGATTCATGTTCTTGAAACGTGACAGGTGTTGGTGTATGCAAATCAACTGGAGGAAGGAAAATGGTCCAAACACGCAATTTTAGTGCCAGACACCATTGGTTGATGGCCACCAAGAAGTCCGGGCAGGGGCGGACTCATGTGCACACTCACACTGAATTTTTAAAAATATATTTGTATCATGCATAACTTGTAATATTTTTATATGATATCTTATTTTTAAATAATGTTGCTAAAATAAAGATAATTTAGAGCTTCTGCTCAAGTGGTAACTTATAAAAATATGTTATTCGAGGTAACAAGTTCAAGTCTTAGTTGCAATTTTTTTTCCTTGTTTTCCCTCTTTTCTTATTACATTTGCGCCCATTGAAAAATATCTTGCACCCGCCGCTGCGTTGAGAAATTAGGAAGAAATCATGCGCGTTTTCGTTAACCACGCCATTAGGGTTTTCTAGTGGTTTCTGGAGTTTTTTTACGTGCCATAAGACTAGAAGATGAAAACATAAACTCGAAGGAACTCAGATTAATGTAACTCCATCGACCAACTTATATTTACAAAGTGACTGGGTAAAGATATCAGATGCACTATGGAAAAAAAAAATGAACAATTATTGTCAAGAGAGAATAAATATTTCTAGCCTCACTCTCTTTAAACTCACGTGTATCTCGCACATGAGACAGATTTATAGAAAAAAAACTAGTATATTCCAAAATGAATCAGCTGATGCAAAATGTATTTAATCAAAAATGGAGGGACAGGGTCAAGGTCTTATAAGTTAGAGAAATCGGATGCTTGAAAAAAAAGAAAAAAATTAGTTTCTGAACCAAAAAAAAAAAAAAAGAGGGCAAGATTTTCTACTTATACTCTAAAAATAGCACGTGGTGCATAACAATATTAAATTAAATAATTTTCCAGGATAATCAGCGATCTAAGGATCAACTTTTTGAATGGTAGCTGGGGTATCTCAATCAGGGCTTGAAAAAGAACGCACTAAATGAAGAAATTGTTAAATGAACACCCAATTAAACTGCACAGCATGGTGGATAAGAAGCAAAGTCTACTAATTAGGTGACCATGGTAGGTGAGTGAAGACCAACCGGGAAATGGGGAGTGGCCCTATCAAAGATCTTCTCTACTTAATTAGTAGGTTGTTAACAATTTTGCTTAGACCTAATGCATGTGCACTGAAAATGATTAATATGAAAAAGAGAATGAGAGGATTTGGCCACCTTGTGATTCATTGTGATCCTCTTCATTAACGTTTTGACAGTAGTATAATCTGATACAATTACGATTAGACGTAGTCAGTATTTTCATGCAGAGAGAAGATGATTTATCTACTACTGTATGTATTATTCATGTATTTTTAGTCAGGATGATGGACAACAGAGTTGAACTTTATTATATCAAGGAAGAAGAGGGGATGGTAATAAGCTTCTTCAGGTTTTCTACAGTCTGAAACTCACAATGTCTCTGTATTAACGTCTTGGTAAAAGAAAAAGGAAACAAAGAAATAAAGAAAGAAAGAAAGAAAGAAGTGGCTACATGAGATGTTTGAGTCTGACATGTTAAAAATTGTGCTAGTGGATTGCACGCCAAGATCTAATCAATAGTGGATAATGTAGGTCACATTCGAAAAAATTTACGTCACCCTTTGACTCGAGAATTGCTTAAAGGCCCAGCCGTGACCTGGCTCCACCTCAGATCTGTTGATCCGTCGCTGTCGCCTGCTGCTCGCCTTGATGGAAGACCTAGTCTGAGTCATGTGTCACCCATGGAGATCAATTACTTTTTTCTTCTGGTTAACCACTGCACATCGGGATTCACTGTATAACCAGGGCCGCAGTAGCCGGACCTATAATCTACATATGTCCACATTACGTCTTGAACTGGTGGCCTACAAGTAGAGAGCAGTGCCCTACAGCGAATGGAGGCCACATGGCCGCTAGCGGGGACACGCGGATCTATTTCTTGTTATTTGTATTAGTATTAGTATTTGCTTCTATCTAACAATCACCAATGTTTATGTACATATAGACACGATTCCATTTGTGTTGACATCGACAGCTTCCTGCACTCGACAGCTTCAGCAATCTCAGGGATGATGTAATTGAAACCAAAAAGTAGATTACTTATCATTGAAATTATTATCATGATTACAGGCATGATTTCTTTCGATGTTGGAATGAAGTTTCAAATAGTAGAATATGGCCTTTTCCTTGCGTCTACACCATTTTTTTTGCCGATAATTAGAGATCATATGAAAATGATACATATTGTGGTAGTTTCGGTTGTTATTTGAATAGTAAGTTAGTTTCATTAATGTAAGAGTGATTTTTCAACCAACAACTACGCGTGGCGTGATCCTATCCAATATAGAGAGCATGGTGATTATTGAAGACAACATCGGTAAAACCAAGAAGCCAAAAAAAAAAGAAGACCCTCTTCTCAACAATGAAGTAAAGTCTTTATTTTCAAGCTTTTCTTTACTTTCATATTGCATTTTGCTTTGAAGAATTAGGAGTAGCATTAATTATAAGTTTTTACTGCTCTCTTTACCGATTTCAATCAATATTGGCTCTGCTGGAAAACCCTCGAACGGATAAGATGTAATTTAAGTGTTCACTGAATTAATCGTAACGTGTTTGTATTTGAATTTCTCTTTTATATCGTATTTAGTGGAATTGTATGGGTTGGAGCCCACTTTCTTATTCCATGTTATTAGATTGTCTTGTTATTTTTGCCTGATCAATCATATATACAGGTACATCTCTTTGTGTAATATTTATCACTTCGTTTTTATTGATTGCAGTGTCAGTTGTTTAGCGTAGTTAGCAATCGTGTTAGACTCTTTATCTAGCCGCCATTTTGCGTTCCACTATAACTTTCAGTCCGTCATAGTCTCTCTTTCTAAGCCTAAATCCATCGATAATATTCCTGTTGGATCTTTACGAAAGTCTAGTTTCTAATGATTCTCGTTTGACTTGATCAGAGTTCTTTTGCTGAAAGTTACGGCTGACGTACCGAAGGCTACACAAACTGCCTGGATTCATGTTGCTCATATCGGCCGAGACATTTCAAATAGCGATTAGAAATTTTTCAGAGCGGTAAACATATTGGCATACCGAACGGGACCATTGTCATCACAGATGTAAAAAGGAAAATGAAATCACCTAGATGAGGTGGACAGGTGATGTCTAAAAACAATGACAAATAATGTTAAATTAAAAACAACTAATGCCATTTAGCAATACTATGAGCAAATAACAAACCCACGAAATAAAAGAAATATGGCATAAGATATAAGAGGAGTGAATTGAATTGAGAAATAGAGAAAATGCAATAGCAAATACGAGAATATGTTTCAACGTTCGAGCCATTGCTCTATGTCCCCGCCTTCACCGCAATGAAGGGTTTTCACTATTCTTTGATCCGCAAGATCATCAATTCTACACGTTCCCGCAAGAACAATCGAATCCGTAAGTCCTCTTACTTGGTGCCGCAACACGTACAATCACGAACCTCCAAGCTCATTCGAGGTCGCAACCTCTACAACTCTTTAAATACAAGAAGTGGTCTCTCCTAGATCACAAATAGCTCACAATACAATCATTTAACCAAGGTAGAGCAATTGATGCCATGAGATTGTGAGTGTGAGAACAACTTTGAAGTATATAAACTGAAAGCTCCAAGGTAGAAAACTTGTATTTGGAATTATGGCTCAAAATGATCTCTTTTGATCGGTGCTCGACCGATGTACACAAGTTACACTTGTGCATGTTCGTGAAAAACTGGTCAACTGCTTGGTCGACCGACAGAGCAATCAATTCTGCATGTTAGTCGATAAAATGGTTAACCAACAAAGGGTCAAAATTCATATTTGAAAATATTTTGAAATCCTTTTTGTTTTTCACTAAAACATTTTGAAATCTCTATAAAAAACTAAGTTAATGTAAATATTTGAATCCCAAATATATGTGATCCTAGATAAACATAAAGAATATAATTTTGAAACTTGTTTTGAAAATATTGAAATTCATTTTAAAGAATATTCTTTTCAAAACCATATATCAAAATTCTTTTCAAGGATTAAGAAACAAAACACAATAAATTTATTTTGTGTGTGTGAATCTCATGAGAAATTCAAGAACTAAATCTTACACTATTTTTAAAAAGAAAAACATTTCTTCTAGAGTGCTTCAACTTGCAACTCTCTTGAGCTTGACTCCATTCTTGAGTCCTAACTGTATGTTCTTGATGCTGGAGCTCTTGGACCACTTTGTTATTAGCTTCAAAACTTGTGAGTCTTTCGGAGAATCTAAACATAATTATAATAATCTTTATAAACCTGTAACTATAAACAAATAAAAATCTTTAGTGCTAATAACTTCTGTAAGATCACCTAGAGGGGGGGTGAATAGGTGATGGCTAATCAAATGGTCACTTATGAACAAATATGCGGAATTAAAACTAAGTTGACCAAATTAAACTTCTTTTAATTCAACACTTATGTATAACACAAGAGTGTTGCCGAATTCCCCTTGCGAGGCTCTGGACAAGCTCCTCTAGATTCCCCTTGAATGGGTTGAGGTGCCGCGTTGGCTCTCTTGGTTGAATACTAGTGTTAACAACAATCCCAAGCAAGTATGTATATCAATTATGAGCACAGGGAATATATCATGCATATATAAGATGAACACAATAATTGAATGCAAGATATAAAATAGAGACAAAAGAGAGAAGAGAGAGCAAGAGTGCAATCGCAAACACAAGGGTTTGTTTCGAGGTTCGAGCACACTTGCTCTACATCCCCGCCTTCGACACCGAAGGATTTCCACTATGCAAGATCCCCAACGGATCTCTCCTTGGTGCCGCAACACCTACAAGCTCTCGGACTCCCTTGTCCGTACACCACAAGCCCACCGGCTCAATGAGGGCGCACCTCAAACCACCGAGTTCACACAAGAACTCTACCACAACGAGCACACTTGCCCGTCTCCTCAAAATACAATGGAAATCTCTTTGGTGATCTAACACTTGATCACCAATTACAAAGGCTCACTACAACACTTTCCTATAGGATAGATATGTCTATGGATGCTCAAGTGAAGTGTGAGAAATCAAGGAAAGAAAGCTATGGTGAAAAACACAAGAAATCACTTTTACACTCTCTTGATAAAATCCCTTTTAGATGGGAAGTATTTGCACTCTATTTT